>JBBMOC010000127.1:222652-241399 GCA_037975185.1 Centropyge bicolor
ACACACACACACACACACACACACACACACACAGGTGGGCATACAGGTAACCACAAGCGCACACCAAGAACGGATCTGACGGTGACATAATGAGGGAGTGTCTCTTTGCGTTAGCGTCTTAAGGTAGGAAAGGCAGCGTGCAGAGGAGGGGAGGGTTTTAAGTGCTTGTGCACGGCTTTAAGCAGCAAAAACAGGGTTAGTTAGTCAGGGAGGGAGGACTGGAGCGTGTGTGGTGGGAGAAGAAAAGCATACAGATTGACTTATTGTCTTAGCCCGTCTTCTAACATGTTCTGTTGTGGAGACAACCCCCCGCCACTGTCACGCCAATAAAGCAGATTTGAATTTTAATTTTCATCACAGTGAATGAAAGGAGTCCTCAGCGGGGGAGCCTTACCAGTGAGGGATGGGGTAGCGGAGACAGAGACGGAGTAGTCTGTCTGAATCACAGATGAGAGAGGGCTGAAGCGATTAAGAGAGAGGGAGCACATAAACCTCTCTCCGTTTTCTCTTTAGCACGCGCCTCCTAGTAATTTCTTTCTCTCATCATCCCGGTGATACACAACATTTGTTACATCTGTCATCGAGCCGCTGAGGGGTCGACCTCCGAGCCCCCCAGCTTCTCGAGGTGGCGGAGAACGAGGACTTGAGGCTTATTTCTGCAGTTGCACTTGTTAAGTCAGTGTGGATGAGAGCGCCGGCTAAATGCCTGAAATGTAAATGTGAAGTGGAGGGGATGGGGAGAAGGGTGGAGATAAAAGAGGAGGGCAATAGAGAGGGTGGTCTTTTCTTTGGGAGGGATGGAATTGGAGAGGTGAGATAGAGAGGGTGGTCTGGATGCTGACACCCTATTTACACCTGGTATTAAAATGGGCTCTGCATAGGGATATGCTGATGATAAACGATCCCATCGTGCCTTTGCCTTCACACCTGGTATTTTAAACAGGCTCTCATTATCCTCATTGAGATAGGAGCTCTGGCCTAAAACCTGCACTTGAGTAATTTCAAGGTGGCAGCAAATCAGCCAGACTCCCTTTTAAAAATGAGTTTTGCGAATTATTGAGTGAATGGAAACTTTATAAATGTTGTGAAATGCTGTCCGCAGCAAATTCTTAAATTTGTGTCTCCTCTTGAAAATTTGGCAAACGTAACACAGAGTTATTCCTGTCTTATTTATTTAATATTGTCAGTTTGTCCGTGCGTGTTTGCAGTACCAACGCTGCTCGGTGATTAGATAAATTATGTGCCTTGTTAACAGTAGATCAGCAGCATGGATGAATGCAGTTCACAGTTAGTTCTTCCTGTATATCACTCGTTTCCCACCTGCACTGCTTTCAGTTTTCACACAGCTCCGTTGAATAAAGCATCCTATGACGCCTTGATCACGAAGCAGACGTATAATCAGTAAGCTGTGTCTCTTTTACCCTTTTTCACTTGTTCGCTCTCTCAATGTCTATATATTAACCAAAACAAACATCTGTATCAGTGTTATGGTGTGTGGATACCAGCACATGATCTGAATACGTTTTCTCTTCCCTCTGAAGATCGAATGGTTGCATGTTTCACTTGTCCCTATAAGCTGAAGGTGGAGTAAATGTTGACCTGGACCCTCGCTTTGCCGCCGTAGCATGTAGAGATGTACCGTAGATAAACTGTAAAATTGCGGGTGAGGTGAGGTGACGAATCCCAGACAGTGGATCCATGTGAGATGATTGTGTGAGTGTGTGTGTGCGTGTGTGCGTGTGTGTGTGTGTGTGTGAGAGAGAGAGTGAGAGAGGGAATTCAGTTTTCATAGTGTGAAGTGGCGAGAAGCTGCCCCAGCATGATGATGGCTCCGGGCCTACAACCGCCAGCGCAGCCCAGGTGCACCCTGGGATGCATGATAGATGGAGAGAGGGAAAGAGGGAGAGAGCAACAGAAGGAGTGAGGGACTAAGGCGAGAGCGAAGGGAAAAGTTCCAGAGGTTTGTCGAAGAATGGGGAGGAGGAAGGAGGAAGGAAGGCGAGCAGGAGGGAAGGAGCGAGCGAAGGAGGGAGAGAGGGGGGATAATAGGGGGGAGAGATGGAGAGCCGAGAGTTGAAGGCAAGCTGGCGCAGGAGATTGAAATCAGCAGATATGACAGGAGTGGAAGAGATAGCAGAGGACAGACGGAGAGAGTGGAAGGGGGAATAAATGGATTAATAACATCCCTCATCTGGACCTCGCTGCCCACCCCCTTCCTCACTCCCTCGCTCCCCGCCACTTCTCTCCGTCTCTCTTTCCTCCCGCTCAACCCCTCCGCCACCTTTCCCCTCCTCCCCTCGCCTCGGAGCAAGGGACAGGAAGAAAGATGTCTGCCTACAGAAGCGTGCTCACCTCCCTGACTCCCTAAACCACTTTACAGCCGCCTTGGGACAGTCTGCGGTCCTCGTGAACCTCAGCGTCTTCACTGTCCCCGCTTCCTCTCGCAACCCAGTGACTTATCCTCCCTCTAGACTGCGGGGGAACATTGAAAACTCTCTTTGTGAGAGTTGCTTAGTTGAAAACAGGACAGTTGAGATAAAATAAAACAAAAATATGATTTTATAAACTGACAGTCTATCTTATCTGGAAGCTTTGGAGTTTGATATGAATCTTAATAAGGTTAAATCTGTGTCCTGCATTAGCACTATGAGGCTTTATTCTTCCTGGAGAAAGGAATCTGTTACATCTTTGTTTTGGTCACTGTGGTCCTGGTAATTCAAGCAGGTTGTACATTGGATATTCAATAATTCTCTACTTCATTGACACAGTAACATAAACCTGTTCTCCACCTGTTGCTACATTTTATCATCTAAGTCGTTTTAATAGTTGTCAAATTATCCTTTGCATATTTACTCAATAATCCCACTTAATTCTCCAGTGTTTTCCAGCCTTTAATCTTGTGGCAAAAACTGAGCTTGTGAGTTGTAATCAGGATGAGTCTGTCTAGTTTTTGGCTGTGTGGAGGGACATGAAGTGACTACTATTGAAGATATTCCTTTATTAATTTACAAGAATACTATGTGGCAGCGGTGGGATTCGAACCCACGCCCCCAAAGAGACTGGAGCCTTAATCCAGCGCCTTAGACCACTCGGCCACACTACCTCAATTTGCTTAGCCTTACTTAACCTTGGTTACTCTGGCTATGATCGTCAAGCTTTCGCTTCTTACATTGCCGCTTACAATGACAACAGCGGCAGATTCACCACTTGAAATTCTTCATTTTTTTAAACAACAGGTTGTTGATTTCTAGTCGACAACCATTGATTTTGTCAGCTGAAATTACAACTAGCTGGCAGATTTCATCAGCTGTTATTATGAAGCATCGTCTCCAGCCGACTTTTCAATGTTTCTAGCTGATTCATTGTAAAACAAGAGCCCTGTAACTCATAAATATGATCTTAAATATGCGCTTGATGGCTATGTTCATAATGTTGTTTTAAGAGACTGAGGCGAAAGCTGCAGAAGTCAGGACATGGAAATAAAGATGGAAGATCTGACATTTTTTTCATTCTGACATGATCTTGTTCAGTTGCGTAGCTCACCTACTCGGACAAGCGAGACCGAGGTTAGATTTATGACTTGTTTGTATTTTCAAATAGTGTGTTTCACTTTAAGCTAAAAGGATGAGGACTAAGCAATGTGTGAGTTATGGATAATCACAAGCAATAGTCATGGGTTGTCTAAGACTAAGGCGTTTAGATAAAGTTAGAGCAGACAAACTGAGTTAATTCATTAATTACACCTTTGCTCTTGTTTTTTTAAAGACTAAAAACCATCCTTCAAAGTCAAACGCATCCACAATATTTTCTCTAATGTCTAAGGATGAATAATGATGATGATGATGAAAATGTAGTCGTACATCGTTTAAACCCTCACTCTCTCACTTATTGTTTATCACTTATCCTAGCTATACATTTCCAGAGACAAACACAGGTCTGAGAGCCAGACTAGGTCCATATATTCTGTCGGCTCTCCCCTCCCCTCCAGCCACCCTATTTAGCCTCCTTAGCCTAACTCTACCAGACACAGACACACACAGAGAGAAAGAACTATTACTATTCTACAAGGACCAGGGGACAAACAAGAGCAGCAGCAGGAAAAGCATCAGACTGCAGAGGCCCCTTGGTGGGTCGTCTGCTAAACTTAGAGCAGAAATGGGCCAGAGAGAAACGATCTGTGCATTGGTGTGTCTGTGCCTGTTTCTGAGTGTTAAGTGGCATTCACTTCCATTCAGACGCGACTATGTCAAGACGTCAAACAAAACGCTCTCTCCAGCGTTGTGTCTCTTGCCCGGTTTAATTTGCTCCTCGCAGATTCTTTTTTGGTTTTCTTGTTTCTGTCTTTTCCTTCTGTTCCTCCGTGAAGGGTGCGGCAGTGGCTGTGCTGGCGTCGCAATCAAAATCACGTCGAGACAAAATTAGTCAAATATTTTTTAATGAAGACCTGTGCTTTTTTTAAATTAAGGTTCAAAAAGTACTTAAAATAAGGTCACTGTTAATTAGATGATGGTCTGACAAATGTGCAAGCTAATTAAGCTTGTATGTGTTTGATTAAAGATAAGTAGGCTTCCATGATAAGAAATGTGATGATGAGGCATGAGAGGAGCGAAGTAGAGGGAAAAAGAGATACGCGGTGTGAGGGGAGGTTTAATTGAGGTAGAGATGATAAGTGCATACGTGTATGTGTGTGTGTGTGTGTGTGTGTGCAGTGACAGACAGCAAACGAGGGACAGAGAGGAACGACGGGGGAGCGGAGAGGAGGGCTTGTCATCAATATGTAATTTCAGCGCACATTGGCGATGGCGGCTTGTGCTCGTAGGCTTTATCAGAAAAGAACGAGCTTGAGCACTTACAGTGTGTGTGTGTGTGTGTGTGAGCATGCACAACCCTGCATCATCTCTACTGTGTGTGTGTGTGTGTGTGTGTGTGTGTGTGTGTGTGCGTGCACCCCTGCATCATCTCTACTGTGTGTCTGTCTGTGTGTGTGTGTGTGTGTGTATGTGTGTGTGTGTGAGCGAATGCCTGTGGCTGTGGTGAGTTTATATCTCCAGCCCACTGTCTTTTAAATTCACTATATTCAAGTGAAGGCCAGCTGTTCCCTCTTTCCTCCTGCCTCCCACTCCTGTTCTCTTTTTTTTCATCCCTCCATCCTCGTTCCCTCTGTCTCGCTCACCCACTCTCTCTCTCTCTCTCTCTCTGGCTGGCTTCTCTTTCCATCAGGCAGTGCAGCAGCAGTCAATAGCACCCCCCCCCCCTCCCCCCGCTCAAGTTCAAAGGAGCCTTTATAGGAAGGATAGAAATATGCATTGCCAAAAACCTCCCAGCAACAGACACCATCATCTCTCTCTGGCTCGCTCTACCTTTCTATCTCAGTCTTTGTCTCTCTTCCACTCACACTGTTTCTTTCTGTCTTTGCCTCCTCGCGACTTCCTCACAAAGAAGAACTACCTACAGTATATGGTATACAGCAGGGGTGTGAATCTCAAGGCGGCTCACACCTCAATTCGATTGCGATTTACAGGGCTGTGATATGATTATGAAATGATTATTGATGCATCACATTTTTTGATTTCTATACGTGACTTATTTTTTTCTCATGCTTCTTCCTTCTCTGGTTGGTAGCAACTACAACGGGCTGTTTATTCTTCAACTTCAACATCAAGAATTGTGTTTTTAATTTCTGATTTTATGCTTTTCGGCATTTAGACATAATCTTTCGAAAGTGAATTACGATGCGTCTAAGAATTTTTTTTTCCACCACCCCTTGTGTACAGTGCAGATAAGGTTTATTAAAAATGTTTTGAAATCAATATTGTTGCTAATGGAGTAACAACGTAGTTCTTTTTGTGGTTGTATCTTATATGTGTTTCAGGATAGGCAATCACGCAGCATGTAAGATATAATCCACTCAGATCCAAGCAGGTATCTGAAAGTGACACATGCCACAGGGGTTGAGGGTTGGCCCCTTTTCTCATGTGTTATCAGACAAGTATTTCTAAGAGGTCTTCACTGGTCCAAAAAGCACCTGAACCTGATTTGCATCAGTAAGGTTTTAAAAAATAGAGATCCTCTGTCTTACTCAATCTAAATAGACCCGAGGATAATTAGACCTGATCCAAAATGCATTCGACCCAAACAAACCCTAATAGAGAGAGAACAGAAACACCAACAGCAGTGGGATGTGTTATCAATTAACAAGCAGCCGTGGGATCGAAAAGAACAGCTGTATAATAACAATTTCCTTAGAACTATTGTAAAGACATAGAAACTAAATCAGAAAATAATTCATTTATAGGCTTCAAAGACTAATTTGTAGAAATCATTGAAAGTCCTATTTTCACCTCCAGTAAAGCACAGCAAAACGTAATGTAGCCAACTGAGCAATAAGATAACAATTTTCTAACCACTTTAATATCTGTGAATCAAATTCCCAAAATACATTAGGGTTTTTTTTAACATTGGCTATAAAATTAGACTATGGACCCAGTCTGGCTCAGGTTCTGGGTGGACCCATGAGGATTTATTCATCTACAAAACACATTGAATCCAAGGGATAACATATTAAATAGAAAACACTTATTTAGTCTCAAGGTGTTAAAAAACCCAGACATAAAAATAAGCTATAAAATCTTTCAAATCCACATTGCATCAGTACTAACCCCACAGTAGATATTCATATCTGGATGCTCAAATACAACAGTAACAAACATGTGAGTTGCTGCATAGTTAGTAACAATGAAATATTTGTTCTGCATCTTTATTGGGGAGATACAGGATTTAAATCTTGCCACTATTTGTAACAGTAAGCCTTAGCTTAGCACCACCTGACATGAGCACTGTGTTCCTGACATTAATGTATTCTTGGGTGTTATTGTATAGTTTGATGTAAATGACTGGGTCTGTCAGCCGTCAGTCACACTGAGAACATGCTCACTGTTTCTGGGGGTCGAACAAAGGCACAGAGTGTTATATTGTATGGTAGTTTTTTTTCCTGTGGTTACATCTGAGCTCAGCATGTACAGAGTGTACAAATGTGTGTGTGCACTTGACCTGCCAGTGTGTTCCCATCTTCCCCTGCATTTACTTTATGTGATCACTTTACAATACACTTAAGAGTTTAGTGGCGCGCCTTGCGATGTTTTATCGGCTCGTTACGTTGTGCGGTGTGTGTATGAATGTGTGTATCTCTACCGACACCCCAGTATTACCCTGTGATTGCAGTGTTGATTTGTCATTTTGCGTAGTATTTGTTTAAGTGTGGCTTTCTATTTGAGGGCTTTGAATGCAGCTACCTATGTGTGTGTTTGCGTGCCTGCGTACAAATATGTGTCTGTGTGTGAAGATGTCAGTGTCTGTGTTTAAAGCCATTCAAATTTGTGCATACGTGTGTACTTGTGTGTGTGTGTGCATATTCCAGAGCAAGATTGGAAGTGGGTCTATTTCTTTTGCACTCACTGATGTGCCCCTGTGTGTGTAATTGAAATACCTGAGTTATTGACTCTCTCTCCCCTCTAAGTCAAATAACTGCTCCAGGAGTGTGTGAGTGCACTCATTTGGAGGCTCTGGGGCAGAGCAGGCCACTCTGGCAGACCAAGGCCTGTCAAGCGTGGGCTACACACACACATTCAAACGCACACATATGTTAAAGACAGACCTGCTGAGGCCAAATCTACACAATTACAGACATGCACACTTGCAGACACACACAGGCAAAATTCGAGGCACAAACACACGCATTGATACATACACACACACTGAATGCCACATAGATACTGATATGTCTCTATCCTCCACACACACACACACACACACACAAATTTCCTGTAGAGGAGGGCACACATGCGTCCTGTCTCTCTCTCGCGCTCTCTGACAGCAGCAGTCCTCTGTGGCTGAACAACTCAGGCTTAGCCTCCTCCAGCCTAAATGGCTGGCTGACTGGCTGACACACGCGTGCATGGCCACGCACACACACACACACCTCCGTTTGCCCGCTCCTCCACCGACTCCTGGCTTCCTGCCCCTTCACTCGCTCCACACAGGATCACAGCCGTCTGCCAGCCTGCCCTCTTCCTCTCCATTCATCCTATTGTCACCACATTGTCCTCCGTTCCTCCGGAGGCTTCAAATCTCAGCTACATCCTCGCTGCTTTTTTCTACATCTCTATCCTTTATTCTGGTTTGCTTAATTCCTCTCTCTCCCTTTAGTTTCCCTCTGTTTTCTCCTTTCTCTCATCTCCTCCCTCCTCTACGTTTTTTATCTGCTCTTTTCCTGCCTCTCGCTGTATCTCTCCATCTCCCTCTCCCCTGTCTCCGCCGGCCATCCATCCTGCTGTATTGTGTGTTGGTGTAGTGTATTGTTGTCTGTGTACAGTAGCCAGCGACTGACGTCAGCCGTGGATCCACAGCGAAGACGGTGACCGGGCTCAGAAACGCATTCAAAGCCTTGCTGGCTGGCTTCCTGCGTCTGGCTGACTGACTCGCTGGCCTCGCTCCCCCCTCTGGGAATTTTAATACTCACTAATCGATCACCTCGTGCCAATAGAGGTGATAATGTGGCCAGATCCTAATTATTGTTGCTGTAAATGAAGAGGTGTTTTGCAGCACTTCAGTTTATTCAAGGTTTCTTATCATTCATCCTGCTCCCTCGAGTGATATATTTTTTTAAACTGCCATATTTCTCACCCTGCCTCTTTTCCCTGCTCCTGCCTCTCTCTCGCTCTTCTTTTAGCATGTATTTTTCTCAAAGGCTAATGAAAATTCTGCAGACCTCTGGCTCTCTGAATGAGTGCGTCGGACAGTACATTAATACTGCTCTTAAAAAGAGAGTGATAGAGAGAGGAAGCCAGAGGAAATGGGGGGGAAACAGGGTGGCGGGGGGTGCTGTGTAGAGGATAAAGGGGGGAGCGGGAGTGCGCGAATCTGGAAATTCAATTATAACTGTGCCCTGGCAGTAATTCCACTGGTATAAATTGGATGGCAGAGCGAGAGGAGAGATGGATAGAGATGGATGAAGGATGAGAGAGAAAGAGGCAGAGGAGAGATAGAAAGTTGAGGAACAAATGGATTCAAGTTGGCCCGAGAAACAGAAGTACAACATCGGTGCGTGCATCATTATTTCATGATTTTTGAAACACGGCCTCTGCACCGAACTCGGCATCCGGATGATTTATATTGCACGCAGCACGGGATGATAATGACATGTTTTGAACCTCACGGACGTGGCACATTATGCTCATTATTTGAAAGAGCGCCCGGCAAGTGTTTCACATGCGCGTTGTATCTGCGAACATGCCACCTCGATGGCGTAGCCCTGATCTCATTAATGCAGAAACAAGGTAACGGATCAACCCATGTGCGTCCCCTGGGAGGGGCAGGTTCGCCTTTGATGTTGAGAGAAGCACAGAGAGAGTCCTAAGAAGCCTGGGAGATTTCAACAGCCTGTCTGTCTGCCTGCCTGCCTCCTTGCCTGTCTGTCTGTCAGGTACAACTTCTTTTCCTCACATACAGCAGTCGAACACAAAAAAAGCAAACTCATCCTCATTCATATAATTTGCCCCATTAGAAGCGTGAACATCCCAGTACATACACACACTACTGTACATTGTGTACGCCGGAGTTGGGCTCCCACACTGACTCACTCGCGAACAGTAACGAGCTCACGTCGCAGAACTGCAGAGTCTTGTCTAGACTCGCATTTCTCACCTCCTCCTCTTCTTCTGTCCGGCTCGATATTCCATTTCAACACTGGTAGCAAGACGCAGGCTTGGATATCAGTGTGTGAGCGATGTTTATTGGAGTGTCTGTCTCTGACTGTACTGCTGTTTGCTTTGCTGTACATTCTGTATCTCTCATATTTAGATCTAACCTCTCCAAGGGAAGGGGCTTAGTTAGTGGATGTTTTATGTACAGCATGTCTGGGGTAGGCGTGTGTGTGTGTGTGCATCGTCTAACGTCTAGCACCTTGCAGGTTACATTGAAATTGCATTGTTCCAACAGGGCTGTAATAAAACAAATTGATGAAAATGATCGATGAGATTAAGGACAGCAGCTTTGAGTCCCTGGAATTTGCTCCAGCCACCCCCATGTACAAACTCATTAAAGGAGTCATAAAGGCAACTAATGAAAATCATGACCGGTATCATTACAAGCCCATTGGTGTCCTCTCGCCTTTCTCCTCTGTGAGCAAGAGAATAAAGGCGGCTAAATTAATGTTCCCACCAATAATGTTACAAAACCATCGCCGTCCTTTAAGTAGTATCTGTTCTCCTCTGTGTGTAAAGCCAACTAAATTAAAGTTCAGGCCAATATTGTTACATAACCATTTACACTCTGCCTCTTTGTTCCTCTGTGTGCTTCCGTCATTTTCAGGATGACAACTCCATGTTCTTTCAATTTGGCCCCTCCATCGAGCAGCAGGCTTCGGTCATACTAAACATCATGGAGGAATACGACTGGTACATCTTCTCCATCGTCACCACGTACTACCCGGGGTACCAGGACTTTGTCACCAAGGTAAATGCAGTCAGCCGAGACAACATGCACAAATAATGCAGATCAATTCAAGGTCACACTAGAAATATTGCAGCCATTTATTGGGAAATTTTCTGCATAAATCTAAAAACATATAGAATTTTAATATATGAGACTGATTGGAGACGAGTTTGCAAAGCGTCCAATGGTTGGTATCAACCAGACCACCTGACCTCTGAAACTTTCCAATAATCCCAATTTGGAGGATTTGCACCGATGATTTCATATTGTTGTTACCTTTAAAAAATGATGCCACAATGATGCCCTCATCCTCATACTATAATGCAAAAGTTACTGTGGAACAAGTCAAATTACAATGATAAAAAGTCTTGTGTACAACCCAATAAATGACAGGATTAATATACACATAGAAAACATCACAGTGTTTAAGATTTCGTCAACAAAAAGAGCAAGCTTTTGGAAATTGTTGGAGCATCTCTCTAATTAGAGTGCTGTCTTATGATCAGCCTCTTTTTCCTCCTCCCATCCAGATCCGTAGCACCATCGAGAACAGCTTTGTGGGCTGGGAACTGGAGGAAGTTTTACTACTTGACATGTCCGTAGACGACGGAGACTCAAAAATCCAAAACCAGCTGAAGAAGCTCCAGAGCCCCGTCATTCTCCTCTACTGCACAAAAGAGGAGGCCAATACCATCTTCGAGGTGGCCCACTCAGTTGGGATCACTGGCTACGGCTACACATGGATAGTGCCCTCGCTGGTAGCTGGAGACACTATTGTAGTGCCTGCAGAGTTCCCCACAGGTAGGAGATCTCCCATTGGGACACTCAAATGCAAGTCGGGGAGGTGTGTCAGGTCCTGGAAGGTTAGATTAAGCAAGTTATACGATGTAAAAAGTGGATTTCTAAACCTTTGTAATGTAGTCAAGCCCATAGACTTTGGCACTAAAGGTATGGTGGCCAGGCAGACATACTGATGTAGGTGTTCATGGGTGAATTTGCTGTGGATATGTTGAGCCAGTCTTGGTGTCCAGTTCATTGAACAATTATTCTTCTGGTGGCTTGGTATGATGTTTTCAGATGAGTTGGTTTTGTGGTTCTTACCTCCATACTCTGAGGACAGTTAGGCTCAAAGTGGGTGTGTTTGGTGTGGCACTTTACTGTTCTTCAAAAAGGTTGTTTATTTATGGTAGTACACTTTTTGTAAAGTAAAAGAACAAATCTTAAAAAAAGAAAAAATGACTTAAGAAACTGTTTTTATTTGGATAAAAATGAGTTACAGGCCTACATGTGTTTTGGGAGGAGTAGCCTGCCCCAAAATCTGGGTTAATTAGTAAATGTAATGTGATTCATTCTCAGAATTAGACCAGGGGTAGGATCAGGGCTCTCAACAGCATATTTTTGGCAGACAGCCCAAAGTATATTATATAAGTCGTGGCCATGTACATTTACATATGGGGACACCAGAGACACATACTGGTGGGGATCACGCAGCAGAGGAGTAACAACAAAGTCAATTGAGCTTGTGTTTCAGTTTCACAAAAAATGTGAGCTGTTTCCATCATCCAACCTACTACTCTCTCTTGACTGTCCCTCAATATTAAATACTCCATCATTACTCCAACATGTGGATCTACAATAGATGCAAACCACATTAGCACAATAACTTGCAAAATGAACAGTAAAGCAGCAAAAAGCTTACAGGGTTCAAGTTTGAAGTCAGTATCGATCCATCCTTGAGCTTCGGTTCAGAAAAGAATCCTTCTTCGTACTCCCTGAGAAAGCAGTTCGAAGTAACATTAAAATAGTTCGCGTACACATTTAAGAGTTTTGTAGTTGTTGTGGGAGTGTCTCCATCAAAAATAAGTGAATCCACTGGGTCTTGACATCCTCAGATGGTGGGAGTTGATGAAGACTTTGGTGTTGGTTCTTGCAGCCAACAAAAGTAAAAAGGATACTTTGCTTGTACCTTCCACATCTTCTTGTTACCAGAGTTGACGTTAGTGAGGAAAATAGTAGTTATTGGATTTAGCATTTAAAACATTTAGCGCGGTAATGACGCTATTGAAAAATCCATGTTGTGACAAACGTGACTGTGACAAAACTGGCAGACCACCCACCCCTATATTGAGAGTGCAGATTTTCATTTGTAAGAGGAAGAGTGTGGTCTTTCTTCTTTCAAAACCTATTGTCTCACTAGAAAAAAAGCAAAAAACCTTCCTGGTCTTTATTTCACAATTTCCATCATCAGCTAATGAAGACTGTGAGATGTAATTATAAGTTTTGGAAAAGGGTAAGTGCACCTTATTTTGTCAAATTATTATCCCAAGGTGGTGAATAAGCAATAAGTCCATAAGCCTTAGGACAGAACACTGAGCCTTTGAAATGCTACTTTCCAAATTTTATTTTCAGTTAGTTTGATATTTTTCTGCAAGACAAGAAACAAACTGACCTTTCCAGATAAGACGTGATGGAGTGTTTCTCCCCCACTCGCCCCCTCCCCACAACACCACTGGAGGTCATTCTAACCTTTGAAGGTCAAATGTGGAAGCAGAGCGACATCTAAGTTGGGGTGCATTAACCACACAACCTGCTCACGCTGTCCGTCAGGCACACCTGTCAGACTGCCTCATGTAAGTCGACTTTCAGTACTTGGGGGTGGACAGACAGTTTTAGAAAGGCCAGCTCTCAGCGGGAATCAAACCTTTAACTGTTAGTGATGTTGCCACCAGGAGAACTAATGGAACTTTCCACGACTTCAGTCTGTTTTCCTCTCGGAAGAACCGTAAGCCTCAGAGCCGGTCGTATATTTACGCCGGACACATGAGTCTGATGATTTCTAGGTGTTTGACTTGTTGATTTACGACGAACAGGAGATATTACACTGCTGCCTGTCCTCAGCAGTTTCTGGGAAATGGTTGCCAGTCGGAATCTGGGATCGTTGTGCTGTTCAAGCGCCGTAACTCAAACTTTTTACCTCTGCTCCCTTATTGGCATCCATGGATGATTTACTCCAAATGGGAGTTCGAGGTGTGTTTGAGAGCCTGTGTGTGTGTGCGTGCCACTCACAGGCTTTTTGTGTAATGTCTGTGTGCATTTGTCTGTGAAATGTGCGATTGGTTCGTGGTGCAATTTGCATGAGAAAATAATGGGCGAGTGTAATCAAAAGGTTGTGGGTTTGTGCTTTTGTGTGTACCTCACATGGCAGAGGGCCAGAGTGTTCGCTTGTATCCCAGGTTGAATAAAACCGTGGCTGTGTGTGTATGTGTGTGTGTGCTCGTATCGGTTTATCTGTTCCAAATTAGGGTTCCACTCTATAAAGTTTGATATATCACCATATCAGTTATGTAAATCACACAACAACTTCCCTCTTGATTTATGTTGCCACAGAGATAATCGTGACTAGCTCATGTACTGCCTGGATGATTACAAAGTGGAGCTGGCGGAGTGGCTGCTTTGATGGACACACACAAACCTCTTTCAGTTAACATTGACTTATCATGGGATTAATCATAAGGGACATAATGACAGATAGTGGGCTAAATGTCACCCACTCATTTAATGGGCGACGAATCGGATTGCGAATGTGTCTATAACGTAAACAACAAAATGACAGATATTAGACAGAGTGGATCATTTATATTTTGTGTTAGTTTAAAAACATGGTGTTTTATATATATATGGAAATATATCTATTGTCAAATATCATGCTGCACGACAGTGTGCATAGAGATCATATTAGAGTTTTACATTTTGAATATAAGTCAGTGTGCGGATGGCTGAACTTCTGCCCACAGCACTGCTGCTGCAGGATCGGTGCTTGTCAATAATCTCTGCTGCCAATAAAATAAACATGATGGTGGGATGTTACTTAACAGCTTCAGCAGTGACATTCTGTAAAACCTGCACTGAGCGCAGCCTCACTTTCAAAATGAGTTGCTAAAGCATCTGAAAGATGACTAAATTGGTGCTTTTTGGGATGTTATTGCAGATGCATTAACGCCCTGACATTTATTCAGATAGATAGATAGATAGATAGATAGATAGATAGATAGATAGATAGACAGACAGACAGACAGACAGACAGACAGACAGACAGATAGATAGATAGATAGATTGATAGATTTAGCCAAGTCTTATTTCTGAGCTTGATCCTCAGCATCATAAAAGCCACATGAAGCCTGTAGTGGCAGTCAACCACAGTAGCTCCTGAACTGGCACAGTGCGAAACAACACCATGGCACAGCATGTGACTGATGGTGCGGTGGTGTGTGCTCTGGGTGAATCCAGTAGTTCAGGGTTCAGCAGAAGGTGCACGCTCGCTGTGGGCTCAATTTGCTTACGAGGCACACTTAATAATTTGCACCATGTGTGATGAAGAGCCTCCAATTCTCATGGGTAATTCCGCTGATGCCTTCCTTAAGTGGCGCTCTGGGGAACCATCTCTCCTCCCACCCTCCTCCTTCCTTCCCTTTTCTCCTTGTTTCATGCTCTTGTTCCCTCGCAGCTCTGTGTTTTCTGCCTCACTATTTCAGCCTCCTCCGACTCTCTCTACCCCTCTTCAGTTTTTTCTGTCTCTCTCGCTTCTTTATCTTTGTGTCTCTGCCGCTGTCTGACTTTCTCTCTCTCTCGCTCATTCTGTCCCTCTTTTTCCTCCTCGTCGCTCTCGGCTTCCTCTCTCTCTTACTAACAGCTTTTCTGTCTCTATTCTTCCTGATCAGAGTTACACACCCCTGCTGCACAGGCTGCGCTAACGTAACCACCCAATCTGACATCACTGACAATAATAAGCCGTTTCCAAAAATACCCAGCAATACGGTAGTTCTGCTGTTACGTTCTCCAATCAATTTGCCCGCTTGTGGATACTCTACGTCTGCAGCCTTTGTGATTTTCTTTGTATATATGTGCATATCTGTGACAGCTTTTGCCTTCAAACAGAAGCTGTAGCAAGTTCAGAGGCTGGAAAAAAAGGCTTTATAGCTGCCACAATTCTGTTCAACTATTATATTGCCAGATGACATGTCCGTATTGTGACATTCAGACTTGTCCAGAGAGATGTACGAACATATACAGCAGCTCCCAAGAGGTAGAAGAGAATGCGGCACATGTGCAGCACGCCCACACGCGTACATCTCCCTATGCAAGAATCTTCTCCCATAAAATAATAAAAGTGAAGTGTGCAAAAAGGAACAAGCGATGGCAGCGATTGAGTGCATGTTGAGAAAGTGTCAACAGCGTGTGACATTAGATGTGGTCCTGGAGGGCCAGAGCTGTCAGTGCAGAGGCCCCATGAGGAAGTCAGGTTGCCAGGCCGCCTGTCTATTTCTGCCCGCTGACATGGTAGTGGGCTGGCTGACATGTGGTCATACTCTGTCAGATAGAAGCAGGCCGACTGATGGACAGAGGGACAGATTAAAAGGCGGACAGAGAGACAGATAGCCAGATAAATTGACTTGAAGGCTGTGCTTCGCTGAGACTGAGCTTTGTGACCTGAACCTGGAGGCGTCAGGAGGGCACTCATTGCTGAGAGTTTAGATAAGACCAGGCTCTCGATCTGGAAGGTTTCCACATAAAATTGACCATTCACTAAATCCCCCCCCCTACCCCATTTGCTACTGCTGTCAAGCTTTAAGGCTTTTGCACAGCACATATGCAGTATATGGTGATAGTGACAGTGGCAGATTGGCAGTAATGACTGGTTTGAAAGCTTCCTGTAGAAAAACGCACTTTGACAAGCAACAGAGTGGTGAGATTTATGCTTTAATGTTCATATTTATAATAATAGGCTTAACCTTGTGAATGATCATGAGCTTCGAGCTGCTCTGCAGGATGTGCTAATTTGCCAGCCGTGTAATTCTGCAGTTAATTGGGTGGTCATGACCCTTACATGTTCGAGATATTAGACCCCGTGCAATAGTAAGACCTAAACCCACTAGGCCAATATATACATAAATAAAGACCCATGTCTCACAATGGATCCAAAACAGTTAGACTCACTGTGGGATGAGCTCGAGGACGATCCCACCTGTGAGCTCCAACTTGATGAAATCCTGACAGTGGCGAACAATAGAGGTAAAAGATTGATCATTAATAGGAGATAAACATTGTGCACTCTGCATCATACTCTGTGTGTCATCAGTTAATGGTGACTATTTGTCATGAGTTAATCATTTTATCAATAACGGCAATATCAATGAAACTCATTATCAAAATGTCAGCTGTGTTTTAATTGATGCATAATAGCCCAAGTTTCGTAGTAAATTGACTCTTCTCATAAGCATTTGCGATTAAGTGACTTTGTGTGAATAGAAGCAAGAAGCCAGCCTTTCCTGGAAAGAATAAGGTTAAAAAAAATGCCACTTGATACTGCTTCAAAATATCCATCATTCATCTACTCGCAACTCACTCTATGATAATCGATAGCCGAGAGGGACAGTGGGGTGGAGGAAGGACGGACATCCTGGCAACCAGCTGAATGGGCTGATGGATGATTGGAAGGGCACCGGGAGAGATGGGCATGGAGACAGAGAGAGACAGAGAGAGAGATCTACAAATGAGCGTTCATAAACAGACAGATTGTCAAAAGAGAACAGGACTCAGGCCGACAGAAGGACAGATAAACAGACGTACAGACAGTGCAAAGGCCAACAAACAGAGACAGACAGTGCTTTAGACAGACAGATGGACAAACACAGCAAGGTGATAGACGCTTAGTCAGGCAGGATGGGAGTGCTATTCATCTGCTCTGTGAGTCATCACGTAGTGTGTGCTCTGTCTCTTGGAGTGTGTTCAAAACATACACTCTGTATACCCTAACAGAGTTATCCCTGTCTCTACCCACTTTAGTTTCCTCCATCTGTCTCTCTCTCCTTTGTCTCTCTTCACTTTTCTGCATTCACCTCCCTCACTTTCATGCTTTATTTACCTTAGATTCCTGAATCCTTCCCTACTTACCTCTCTATTTTTACTAATCCATCTGTCCCCTTCTGTCTCACCAGCTTCTATTTCTTTCTTCTCTTCCACGCCTCCTCTGATCCTCGCCTCTCTTCTGCTCGCTTTGTCCACCCAGGTCTGCTGTCTGTGTCCTACGACGAGTGGGACTACGGCCTAGAGGCCCGCGTTCGCGACGGCGTGGCCATCATCACCATGGCAACCTCCACCATGATGATGGACCGCGGGCCTCACACCCTGCTGAAGTCCGAGTGCCACGGAGCCCCCGACAAGAAGACTCCCATCTCAGGCAACCCCAACGAAGTGCTCAGGTGAGTAAAGGCTGGATTGTACTGAGGAGAGAGCCTGAGAGCAGTGGATACAAAGAGGTGTTTCAAATCTTGCAGTTGTGTGATGTGTGTATGCGCCTTTACCATTAGTGGCACCCTGAACTATTCCTTTGACCTGCTATATTTACCATGAGTGTTGACCACCTGAACACAAATACCTGTCAAATACAGCATGATAACATGACAATTTCCAAGTGTACTAGTTTGCTTGGGCTGCTTGAATCCTGTTGAGAAGTATTTTTGGGATCCTGAGGGCAAGAAAGGAGAAGCAGCTTTTGTTCTCTAAATTGAGAAGAAAATGGAATTCATGCAAAAGTAAAGCATTTTTAGCGACTTTCAATGTGCTATGGCATCTTCAGTATTGAATTGCAGACTTTAAAGCAGACAATCCCAAAATTGGGACAAAACTTATATATACATATATATTTGTTGTGTATTTTGAATTTTGACATCTTGGTATAGTTGTATATTTAACATGTTAGAGAATTGGTCGTGGTACATTTCATTGTTCCACATCTGTTGAATGTTGCCACTTGTCTGTATGCTTCCTCTGTCAGAGTGTAAATCATTACAGTGAGACAGTCTGAGTGCACTGCGCTGCAATATTTATTGTCCTGGTAAAACATGCTCACTTCTTGCCCTAAAGCAATCCTGCATGTCCCATATGAAACTTGCTCTATGGTGTACAGTACACTAAGTATAGAGGCCATACATCTCAGCAAGCCGTCTCATTTGTTTACAGCCATTTATTTACAATTACTCTAATGTCTCCAAATTAACGTGGCAATGATTTATGGATGCTAAAATGCTACACGCAGCAGCTTTTTTAGAGGTGCACTGGTTCAGGTGGCACAAGCATCAACACGAGCATCCTGGCAGAGATCAGTACAACCATGGATGTAGCAGATGCTGGCACACACACACACACACACACACACACACACACACACACACACACACACACACACACACACACACA
>JBBMOC010000127.1:246380-282225 GCA_037975185.1 Centropyge bicolor
CAGCTGCCCTCTGTGGACCTGTTTGCTGGTCTATAAGAGGACTCACTGTGTAGCTTCCAGATGTGGATGTACTACATAAAATGCTGAGTTAAACCTCATGGTTTAATGTACACGTAGACACATGTGTGTGCAGATTTAATGGTAGCGATAGAGGAAGTTCAGGGGAGGTGACGGAAAGCGGATGTGGTCACATGGATGGAAGTCCGAGCTGCTTCCTGTAAACACAGGACTCACAGTGTGATGGGTGGGAGGAGAGGGAAGAGAGAGCTGCAGTGTAGTAATGTCTCTCTCTCTCTCTCTCTCTGTCTCCCACCCTCTGCGAGATTACCGTTACCATAGTAACACAGCAGATTGGCTTGGAAGTCACGGTGGTTGTGGGTGCCATGGCAACACACATATGCTTGTGTTTCTCTGCCATCGATGTGTGTAGGGACGCGCGCACAAACACACACACATAGCACACGCAAAGGCCGCACATTGTTGCACGCAACAATAACTCGCTCAGTAAAGATTAAAGGGGTGGTGGTGGGGAGGGGGGCACAGCGTCAAGTCATTTTGTAAATGGCTTATGATTTATGCAGCAGATTCTGTGCACTTTGTATCAGTGCCAAAGCTCGACAGGATGGGGCGGTTTGCTGGACACATGGGGCCGCATGGTATGATGCTGGATGATTCTGCTCGTCACAGCCCATTGGAAATATCAATATTTAATACAGGAAATAGAATAAGCAAGCTGGCATTAGAGTAATTGCTGGATTATTACACGAGTCAATCCATTCTGTACATAGGACCTGCATAGATAGATAGATAAACAATTTCCTTCAGCTTTAAGCTTCCTGATCTGCTCCAGCTAAAATGTCAGACAGGGTTAAAGTGGAGACAGTTTGAACTTTGAGTGCAGCAGAGAGGCGGCGTGTGTAACATTGAGGTAGAGCTGCGTCGAGGCTGCGCTTGGTCGCTCTCTCCTGAGGACAATGACGGTTCAAGATGCACAGATTCCGCCAGCAATCGTGTGTCCTGACACATGACCTGGTCCTGTGTTCACAGACCCTGTCAGCAGCACACGGCCACCGAGCCAGTTCGCATACACACACACACACACACACAAACACACCTTCTTTTGTCATTTATATATTCATCTACATATATATATGGTGTGCACGGTTTGGAGACAGTGTTTCCATGGTAACAGTCAGAGAGAGAGAGAGAGAAAGAGAGTAAAGGGTGAGGGAGTGAAAGAGTTAAGAGATTCTGTATGTGTGTGTGTGTGTGTGTGTGTGTGTGTGTGGGATGACAGTGAAGTGATTTGAGTTCACCTGACATAAACATCCCTGTTCTCATATACACACACAGTTACACACTCCCACACGTTCACCATAATCACTGCAAGAGAATACAGTGTTGAGTGTCTGCATGTGTGTGTGTGTGCATTTGTGTTTGTTGTGTTTAGTTGAAGGGAGGTGAAATGATTTCACCTGACAGAAACAATGCTGCTCTCTCTTGCTTTCTCCTTCTCCGCCACACAAACACGCCGACTGAAGCAGACCCGCAGAGAGCCAGATGCAGGCACACACACACACACACACACACACACCAACACACAGTGATCTGACAAGCTGCTATTGGTGTATCATATAGGACTTTTTGTTACAGTTAGACACCAACTGCATTAGTCATTTCTGCGCCTCCTGCCTTCGTCCCTCTCTGCAGAGCTCGCCGTACAATTTGTCAATGGGACACAACAAGACTTGTAACAACTGGTCGGTTTATCTTGAATGTGACGTAACCAAATTTTTACAGTTTCAGCTATTGTTTACTTGGTCAGCAGTGTGTCTGGCCAGATTATTTGTTGTTCCACGTTACCTCAGTGCTGATTGCAGTGTTGTGTAATATTGGTGCCTTTCAGCCAGATGACAAATATGATTTTTGCACACATTAAATGAATAAGATATAACAGTGAGTTTTAAGATTTTGCGACTTTTAGACAGAGCCATGCCCTTATTTTTCATATTTAGTGGAGAGTCATGAGGGTGGTGTAAATCTTCTGATCTATCTCTCCACCAAAATGCATACGAGCAAATTTCTTAAAATGTCGAACTGTTCCTTTAAGGTCACATCATCAAGCGTGAATACTGAAGCTGGGATGATTGGAGAGATAATCGCTGGAATTAATTTTCCACAGTCTCGTCTTAAAATCATCACTGCTGTTTTTTTTCTTTTGCTCCAGTGTCTGTCTGCAGCAGATGACTAATGTATATTCATCTATTTATGAAAAACCTGGATAGACATTGGCTGATAGCTGTTTCCTGGCAGATGATGAATTTGTGTAGTGTCAGTGGGTTTGTTTGAAAAGATGAATGCTTAAAAAAAACCAACCCAAAATGGCGCGCAATGAAACTTTAATGTTTGAGAAATTGAGTCGCTGATTGACGAATGATATAGATATATAGAACAAATAACACTTTTCAGAGCTGCAGCTGACAAAGACATTTTTCAGGAAGTGATGTGTGCCTCAACAAGTCTCTATCTTTGTCTCTCTCCTCAATATTTCCCCTCACAGGTACCTGATGAATGTGACGTTTGAGGGGCGTAATCTGTCGTTCAGCGAGGACGGATACCAGATGCACCCCAAGCTGGTCATCATTCTGCTCAACAAGGAGAGGCAGTGGGACAGGGTGAGCGAGAGAGCGTGCGTGTGTTGTGTGTACGCACCTATATTCTGGTTAAAACATATGGAAAGGGTCATAAAACGGCCATAACTATGTGTGTGAATTGTTAAATAAATCAAAGAGAGGCTGGTTGCAAGTTAGCTGTATCCTGCAAGTTCAGTAATTGCTCCATCTGTCTGTCTCTCTATCTGCATCTCTTATCATCTGATTTTCACTTTTTAAGCATTTTAAGCCTTTAGCTTTATAGATGCTCCTCTGATTAGATATTATCATCTGAGCGAAGGTGCCTTTGAGCAATACACTGCAGCACAGGCTCCAGAGTGGTGATGCAGTAGGAACGCTCGTCTGCATCTGTTCATTTTAAACGTCTGGGAAGCTATTACATACTACCCATCTTTTTTTTTTTCCCTTACAAAATCATGATTCAGTTCGCTGATGATGCACTCAGAGCCTGTCTGCGAAACATAATTTGTTTTTCATCGGTTTTTATGGAAAGTGTCAGAAGTAGAAAGTAACTGTTAAAATATTACCAGTGTCTGTGTAATAGTGGGTATACTTAAAGCTAAGGTAGCTCTGAGGATCTTACTGAGCACAGTGCTGCTGCAAAAAGACATGCTTTATTAGACACTTCACAGATAAGGAAAAATGCAAGTTTAGCACAGTAGGCTTCTACTGAAAATGAGCTCTGTAATAGTCAGACCTGCAGCTAATCAGACGTTGCAAGGAAGAGTGAACTCATGGTTGGATTTGCTTAAATTGCAACCGTTAGAAAACTGCATAAGCCGTAGCGTTGACGAGGGGTGATGCATTTATTAGAGAACTTGTAGTCCAGTGAGACTGTGGCGAGTCATTGTTGTAGGTGGCTCAGCCATGATGACTTCAGGGACCTCATTTATCAAAGCACGTGTAGAACAAGTTCTAAATGTTTGCTTAAGAGCTGTCTGTGCAAATGAGACAATGAATAGTACCAAACATGCAAACTGCATCTTCATGCAAACAGTGACAAATCTCACCTACTCTGCATCTATCTGCTCCTGCACATGCAAGTTCATTAACATACAGAAACGCCCCAAGAATGTCAAATACAGCCAAGTCAAGCCAAGTCCCAGTCTCCTTAATGGTGAGTTACATGAGAAAGATAGAGATGAAAAAACATCACAGGCTTTGCTGTCATAGAATTTATTAGGAGCCAATAAAGTTAGGCTGTTAGTGATGTGAAAAACTACTCAAGATCTATCCATACTTTTAATGTCTTATAGCTGAGATCATGATGCTACTCATCAACCAGACTGTATCCACTGATAAATGAAAAAATATACAGTATATCCCTTTATTTGTCAAACAAGCATTTGAGGTATACAAAATAGACATTTGGCACAATACCATTTCATTGTAATTGACTTTGTAATTTGCTTTTAAATTGTTGCCCTTTTTCAACAGTGTTATGGATAATATACCAGGGTAGTTAGTTTTGCTGAGTTTCTCTTTGTAAAGAGAAAGTGGCAAATTAATTATTATTTTAGTTTTCAGAACAATCAGGTCGTAATTAATATAAAAACAAAATAGGAAATGGAAAAAGGGAAATGGATATTGAAAGGACAAATTGATATTGTGACAATTTCAAAATATCAACAATATCAAAACATTTTAATTTTCCATTTCAATTATCCCCCATATCGAAGCGTAGCAGTTTATTATTGATGCAGATTGTTTCCAATCAGATGTAATCACAGAACAGAGGCATTAATGGCATAGTTTCATTCTGACAGAGATGATGACCTTGTTTTCCAAATGAAAAGGAAAAATACGCATCTTTGAGAACAAGGACTGAAGGAAGTTCAGTTATGAAAGACGGTGGTAGCGCTGGGTGGCTTCCCCATGCGAATGTGTGAAAACCAAACCTCAGTCAAACTTTATATGTACTCAGTGCGGCTTTCTCTGAAGGTTAACACGTTTCATCGTACAGATGGAGAAACTGATAAAACTTCTCAAAGTATGTCTGGAAGAGAGTGTGGTAGAGCAGACAGGGCAACAACAGTCCTGAGTCATCCTCTGAACCAACATCCTCAAATGAACTTGATGCTCGTGGCCACCTGCAAAGTCACCAGCGTGCACCTGTGTTTCCTCATGCTCACCCTTCATTGTATCTGTGTCCTGCAGTCCGACTCCTTTGACTCTGCCTATTCTTTATTCTCAGTGTTTCTCTCTTTCTTCTGCCTCTCTAATCTATATTCTGTCCTCTGATCAGAGAACAAGGTGAATCGCTCCCCTCCTGTCTCCCCCCCCTCTCTCTCTTTCTTCTCTCTCTTTCTCCCCTTGCAGCCTGCACCACCCGTCTCTCTCTCCTCCCCCTCCTCCTCCTCCTCCTCTTCCTCCTCCTGCTCCCTTACTCATGTTTAATTCTTAACTTGACTTCCAGCTGAACCACTTTTCTTGGTTCCTAATGAGTTCCAGCTCCTACGACCATCCTTCCACGGCACCTTTGAAGTAGTGTGAAGACTCTGTAGTGTCCAGTCCAGTTTACTCCCCCTCCAGGCTGATTTTAACCCTTTCCTCTCCACCTTTCTCTCGTTCCCTCCATCCCTGTCTGTCTCCATCACCTACCTTTGCTCGCGCTTTGTTGTCCAGACAGGAGAAGGCTGTGTCTTGCCCCAGAGATACACAGCCTTAGCTTGTCTTCTCTGAGCAGCCTTGGCAAGTTTGTGCTCCCTGGAGTGTGTGTATGTGTGTAGATTTACATATTTAACGAGTGTGCACACCCGGCTTTACACACTCAGGCCTCAGCGGTGGATGGCAGGGTCCCTGCCCCACCATCTCTCCCATTACCGTGTGTCCACTTAGCTGATGATCCATATCCATTTCAACCCACATCTTTCCCCTCAGTGAAAGTGGCCTGCTGGGTACTTGTACAGGAGAGGGCGCAGGCAGAGTCTCCAGGTATGGTTTCATGTGACCAGCATCTGGGGGAAATTGACTAATTGATGACTTATACGATGGAGTAGAGCCACAAGGGCTGGAGGGCCCTCCAGACGTACAGCTGGACACTCCTCTGCAGAAGAGCCAGCATTTTGCATGTGAATGAGCTCCATCTCCAGCTTCCTGTCTCTGGCTCACTAGACTCTCTCTCCATCTATAGTCCAGTTTCTCCCTTTGTCTCTGCAGGGTTTTTTTCTGTCTCACTTCATGTATGTCCATTTGTTTATCCATGTTTCAATCCCCCCCACCACACACACACACGCAAACACCACCATTCATTGTCATGTCTCTCTCGAATCTCTGTATCCACCTCCTCCGTCTCACTCCTTCTCTCCCCACCCTCTCCTCTCGATCTGAATTCTGCTCTTTCCCTCATTCCAGTCTCGTCCTTCATGTTAACCTTGCTCTCATTCTCTTCTCTGGGTCCCAGTCCTCTCCTCTCCCCTCCTCTCCGCTCGCTAACTTTCTCTGTCGCCGTATTTCACTTACATATTTTATCATCAGCCATAAAACTCTACCTCATTGTCGTTTTACTGACAGATGGACTAATCACAATAAAACCTAGAAAACAGAAAATGAGGCAATTATACCCTAATCAGAGTGAGATGTTTTTGCATAACAAGCATTCAAACTCTACATTACTTTTTGATGATGTGTTTTAGCTGTTTCCAAGAGCAGAACCACAGTTGTTTTTGATCAACTGGATTCTTTGCAGCATGAATTTGAATTTGAATCCTGCTCAGTAATTACATGTTTACATGTCTGTATTTTACTGCCTTCCACTTGTCAGCATTGACTCGATGAGCTACTTGCACAGACTGAAAAAACATGGAGGAATCAAATCTGTGTATGACATTTTGAAGGTAGTCTGAATGGCTTTTGTTTGCAGGTGGGCAAGTGGGAGAATGGTTCCCTGTCCATGAAGTACCACGTGTGGCCTCGCTATGAACTATATGGGGGAGCAGCGACCAGGGAGGACGACCACCTGTCCATCGTGACATTGGAGGAGGCCCCGTTTGTCATCGTGGAAGACGTGGATCCGCTGAGCGGGACCTGCATGAGGAACACCGTCCCCTGCCGGAAACAGATCAAAACACTGTGAGACTCAAAGCTCAAAATTACTAAATCAGCGCCAGAATCTGGGGTCAAAGTGTCTGAGACAAAAGAATGAGAATTCATGTCAACAAGAAAAGTTCACATTAACTCAACAGGCATAAATGAGGACTCTTTTTCTGTCCATCTGCCACAGCACTGACCAATGTAGAAATGCAAAGGGGGGGGGAAAAAACCTGGCAACTGCCTAAATTTTGCTCTTGAATGATGTTAATTTCCCACGGCAGCTGCACAGAGCCAGAGGTGGAATCACTTCACACTTCATCTGTGTGAGACTGACAGTGCCAGAATCACAATCTCACCAAATCACGACTACAATTAAAAATACAAATTCAGACAGAAGTACATGCTTGATTAAATAATTACCTGTCTTATCTGTTTATCCGTCTGCACAGCAATCAGACGAAGGAGCCGGGGATCTACATAAAGCGCTGCTGTAAAGGTTTCTGCATCGACATCCTGAAGAAAATCGCCAAGGCCGTCAAATTCACCTACGACCTTTACCTGGTCACTAATGGCAAACATGGCAAGAAGATCAACGGGACATGGAACGGCATGGTGGGAGAGGTGAGGAGATGAATCCTTATATTTGTCTTTCCTTCATCTGTCTTTGATGTTTGCAGCCCAGTCTGTCAGAAATCATATGTAGTGTGTTTTATAAAGTGGCCAAATCTGAAAGCTACTGAAGGATCAGTCAGTACAAAGCTGTCGATACTTGTCATGGTCATGCATATGTAAATTATGTGACATTCTCATTTGTAGTTTGTTGCCAAAGCTTGCAGATGATTTCACCTTATTCACACTTTGTAACGCCATCTTATCATCCCTGATGTTACTGCCATTTAAAAGGTGGTGTTAAGACATTTGAGTGTACATTGCTGGAAGACACTGGCCTATTTGACAACAAGTCAGGCGAGGAAAGGAGAGTGACTTCTTCCCTCCGCCGAGTGCTGAACAGTAAGTGCTCCCATTAGGAAACAGGCTTTGGTGCACTGAGGAGTCAGCCTTGGTGGAGAAGTTGAAATTGACATTTAAAATGACTCTTAACTAAACAGCAGAGGAGAAACAATGTGCGTTTTTTATCTGCAGACTTAAAAGGTGTAGGCTGGAGCCACCGCCCTGCCCTTTTCACAAAACACTCCCTTCTTGATGTCAAAAGTATCAGACCAATTTTACACTGTCACCCCACTATGACATCCTGATCTGACATTTTTAGATTTGTCCAGTGAATGATTTTAAAGCATTTTTCAAACAAGAATGCCACACAATTTTCACAACTGTTCCATAAATTCACCCCCTTTAACAGAAATCATCAGATCACATTGACTTTTTCTCATTTTAACAACTTTTGGATGCTCTCAAGTATCTAATTATTTTTGACATTGACCCTTAATTTTAGAGCTTTTAATTTAATGAACAGTTGGTTCTTGATATACTTATAGCTCTCTTTTGAAGTATATAAATTGGATTATGATTTGTTTTATATCTATTTCTCCATACTTTCCCACAGTAAGGAGTGTCTGGTCATACAGGTGAACAGTGTATAAGCTCTTCATTTTATAAAGTATTGCAATAGATTTTCACATTTTTTGATATGACATAATTTATGTGGTTGCCAACATAGTTTATCATCTATCGTCCCTGCCAAAATCTTTATTTTAGACTTTAAATTTCACTGTGACTTATCATGAGTTTGCTTTGTATACTTGATGATGATGAATTTAGTTTTGCTTAACTTCAGAGAGAGTTTGTTAAAATAGATTACTGTAGAAGTTCCATCTCTGTTGTAAAAAGATTTGTATCATCTGCAAATAAAATTGATTTTAACCATAATAACATTGCAAATAAGAGACAGCTATATGCTCATAGCCACAAAATGATATGTAACTTGCTATCAACATGCCGTCTGTGTGTGCTGTCTGGTTTTTATGTTGCATTAAACCTGCCCAGAGTTAATCAAGACTCCTGGGATTGCTTCGTAGGCATAGGCAAAGGTGAAGAAAAGATCAAAAGGGAGTCAGAGCTACAGTCTGTGTTCACCCCTGTGCTATATTTAGCTTCCATAGGAGCTGCCTGAAGGGTTCATTTCCTCTTTGAAGTGTGTTTTCATACCTTGAATTATGAGCTTTCCTTTCCGGGTCAACCCTCTGCCCAACAGACCTGACACTTGTGTCAGATGGGCTAAGCGCCTCACCCAAGGCTGCGTACAGTTCAGTCAGCTGCAACAATTCACTTTGGGCTCTAAACATTCCCTAATCGACATTGGTCTCATGCTAAGGTCGTTGTCAGTTCTCATACTTCACCCTTTAAGAACAAGCTGCACTTATGCGGCCTGACTTTGGCTATTTGTTAATGAAAGAAGAAAGGCAAACAGATCGATCGAAGCCCAAAGGTCACAGGTTGAAAACACGCCGTGTCCCTTTGTGTGGACCCTGAAGTTTGAACAACCTTCAGAAGTCACCGACAAGATTATGTGTCCATTTGGTCCCGCGGTGAAACTTTTGCTGTTCAATTTACATTAAACTGACCCATTTAATCTATTATATAAAGCCATTTAAGTCACCCTGCCAGTCAGCCGGTGTATTTAGTGGGCACGGAGCTGTAAGTGTGGTCACCTGTAATAAACTCTATTGCCCTGACTAAAAGCGCCATAATGTGCTGTCTCCTTCTCACCTCCACAGATGAATGGTCATTAGGAGGAGGGGAGTGGGCGCATTCATCTCGGCATCCCATCTCTCGTGCACAGACACGCATGCAGACAAAGGACACCTATGCATGAATGGTCAAGAGGAGAGAGTGCATGCATGAATGCAGACACACGGACACATTCGGACTGTTTCAATATGTGCGCAGAGAGGACACACTCGTAATGTCACACACGCACACACACACACACACACACTTCACCGTAGTTTTGCTGTATCTGCTGTATCTAACCAAACCAAGCCGTGTCCTTCTCAACTTGGAACACAGCCAAAACTACAGTATATCTCACACCCTTAATGGACCGACATCTACACACACTCACACACACTAGGACGTGCCTCGGCACACTCTTGGACACTCACCGAGATCACTGAGGGCCTTTACGCAATTTGCCACAGCTCGGAAAGACAAAAGATCAAAAAGAAAGAAAAAAAAAATCTATGAACACTTTTCCTAACTGGATTCAAGCAGTCAGTGTCAGATTTCATGGGCTGCATTGACTTGCTCTGTCCCTTATACTGCTAATCTAAAATATTAGAGGCAATACACTTGATTACATGAGCTCGGCCTCGCTAGCAGTCACATAAAGACACTGGCGGACACACACACACACACACTAGCTGAGACACGTACACAAACGCAGATTCTCAATAACACCCACATGGGTCACTTTCATAACACGTAGAGAACAAGTCGTAGGAGGGAGATGGAGAGAGCGAACGGAGAGAGAGGAAGTGAGTACACTGCTGGATGGACTCGCTCTCTCTTCCCCCAGGGAGACATTCGCACATTCAGGCACTAAACGTGCACGCGCACACACATACACACACACACACACACGGATGTCCACACGTACATGCTGACAGAACAAACAAGATTGAAAAGTTACAAACGCACACAAAGACGTGCACGTACGCTCACCCGCAGACACAAACACTTTGAAAACTGCAGATAATGTGCAGAGTAGATGCGTAATATTCTCCCTGCCTGTAAAGGTCCACTTCACAGGTAGAGAACAAAGGTTCGCTCCCTTCTCTTTCTCTCTGTCTTTTTCCCTTTATGACTCACTCATATGCACACACACACACACACACACTCTAGCACTGAAGCACATACTGGAGCTTTGACTCACACAGTCACAAACGCCTTATTAACTCAGTAAGACAGTCTCGTCCCACTTTACCCCTGTGCTGTAGGCCTCTAAAATTTGGGGCTAAATATACCTGTGCAGAGGTAGTGACGGGAGGGAGGCAGGTAGAGGAAGGAGAGGCATTGGGGCGGCTATTTCAAGCAGCCGTGACCCACTGTGTTAACCCACTTTCTTCCTCCCTCTTTCTCCCTCTCTCCCCTCCCCTCGGCGCGCATCACGAGCGTCCACTCCGAGCGCCGCGTGTGGAAAGTGTGTTGGCCTCCCGTCTCCGCCAGCCGCGCTCTATCTTTGTCTCAAACATATCAGTGCCTTTCCGAGCCTCGCTCCTCTCATTCTCAATACTTTCCCCACCTTTTTTTCTGACGCATCCTCTTTCCCCTCAACCTGTCCCATCTGCTGCCGCGTCAGATTTGATTTCCGACATTTCCTAAAAATACCTTCTGACAGCTAACAGACAGAGTGCCTGTGTCTGCTGCCTGTTTCATACATGTTAAAGAAGGCAAGAGCAACTGCGATAGCTCTCCGATTCCTTCCTCTTCACTCAGAACAAACCGGTTGCCGAATTGCACTGCGGTCGGTTGGTTCCATCTTCTGCAATGGATTCTGTATCATTGCTGAACATCAGTGTGGAGTGATGCATCTAGACAGAGGCTTTTGTTTCTTGGAAGACCTGACTATAAAACTTAATATTTACTTACTTTACTTAATATATTAGATTGCTTGAAATCCTTTCTGCTAAGAGGATCAGTCGCATTTATTCATTCATCTGGTGAAATAAGAAGAGAAGGAACAACAAAGAATTCTAAGAAATGCAAGAGATGTCGTAAAAAGCTATTCAGCTGTGTTGAACGTTTGCAGAATCCCCCACATGTTGAGAGACTCTTGGCACAATCACCCTCAAAGTAACTGTGATGCGCTATTTTTATGCTTGTGTCTTAATGGTGTTTTTGCGACTGTAAGCTATTCTTAAATATCTTGATTGAATTTTTTTTTTTTTTTAATGTTGCACACGAGACGCAGTGCTTCAGCCGAGTTTTAGTGGACGGATGGATGTTTGAATAAATGATGCTTTCTGTCTTCCTCTTTTCCACCGTCTCTGCCAGGTGGTGTTAAAAAACGCTCACATGGCCGTCGGCTCCTTGACCATCAACGAGGAGAGGTCAGAGGTCATCGACTTTTCCGTCCCCTTTATCGAGACGGGCATCAGCGTCATGGTCTCCCGGAGCAATGGCACTGTTTCACCCTCGGCCTTCTTAGGTAGGTAGAGCCGGCTGCTGTTACTGTGAGACTAAAGTGTACAGGTAGGATGGGAAGAAATGTTGAAGCCTTATTCATAAATGGCTTCCTACTTCTGCTTCCTGCTTTGGTTTCTGAGTTGCATTGAGTGCTTGGACCCTGATTGTTAATACTCTGCAAGAAATTGGTTCTATATCTGAAATCACTCAAGGATCAAAGGTGAAATTTGCAGGGAGATCCAGGCAAATGGGAAAAAAATTATCCACCATAAAAGCTGCAGTAAGATCATATAAGTTTATAAGTGTATATCGTGTGATGTAGGCAGTGTCCAGGTTTTGATGCAGGAACACGAGTTTAGTTTGATGTAACTGTCGATTCTCCACCAACAGATTGAGACTGTTGGATGAATCTTTATCAGGTCATTTTTTTTAGTTGACACCCATTTTTTTTCACCTTTTTAAAATTTGAACTCAAAGCGATTCCGTGGACACGCTGAGCGACTGGAGAAAATCAGAGCGGTTTTAATGCGTCTGTATGATGAGGAGGCAGACTGGAGCGCATGATAATATGGCTAACTGTTTATTTATTCTCTCCCTGTCTCTTTGCCCTCTTATATTTCCCACTCCTACTCCATTTTTCTGACTCTTCCTTCCTCTTCTCAATCTGGCGCTCCGCATTTGCATATCTCTCTTGCCCTCTCCCTCTCTCGCTTCATTTTCCGTTCCTCTCTTCCTCTCCGCCGCCCTCGCTCTTTTTTTTTTCTCCCTCCCTCTCCTGATGTCCCTCGTGTCTTCCGCGTCTTCTACCTCCTCACAACCATCTTTTCCCCCCTCGCTTCTCTTTTCCTAACCGCCGTCTGTCTTCGCTCCCTCCCTCGAACCCACCCATCCTTCATCTCTCTTCATCTCTCCCTCTCCTGCCTTCCCTCTCTCTCTCCCTTCCAGAGCCCTTCAGTGCAGATGTGTGGGTGATGATGTTCGTGATGCTGTTGCTGGTGTCAGCAATGGCTGTGTTTATATTCGAGTACTTCAGCCCTGTGGGCTACAACCGCTGTCTGGCTGACGGCAAAGGTGAGAGGCCTCAACTCAACACACATGAGAACACACACAGACACAAGAATGCAAACATGGTACCTGTTGGGGGGGTGGACTGTGCTATTGTTTGAAGACATAGATGCAAATGAATGAAGTCTTCTTGTGTTGCTTCCCTCATTTCTCACTCGAGATGGAGATCTAGAACAGGAGATGGAGAGCATACTTAGGTCAAGTTTAACATCGAAATAATATGTTTGCAACATGTGTTAAACATGATTTATTACTTTCAAATTAAATTAGACTTTTCAGCTCTCCACAGTGAATCTGTTTTGTAGGCAATGTAAGGCTGTTCAGATTATCTACATGACCACAAAGCCTTGACAGTGAGTGTATCTGCAGACTGTTCACTGCCAACACAGATTAGTCATAATGATCATAAACATCTGAAAGCACTTGGTTCATGGTCATCAGATCAAGGTTAAATATCTGGAGCAGCGATTTCAAGCACGAGATGCTCCGGCTTTTAAAATATTTCACCTAAATCACTGTTGAGTAAAAGTACCAACAAAACAATGTGAAAATTCTCCTTTACGAGAAAAGACCCTACTTAAAGGAAATTAGGAAAATGTGCCAAAGTAAAGTATCAAAAGTTTCCAAAGCGTTGCAAGAAAAATATGATAGGAAAGAAGAACAAATAAAGCTCCTTCCCACCATTTGGACTGATGGTATTTGAAATGATAAACCTGAACGCTGGTGGGTCACACACACTCCTGCACCAGCACTCCCTGGTGTTTGGTTGCCTGTTGGGTTTAATTTTCTGGCATTTTCTGGGTTTGTGATTTTCTCAATAGCATCTGAATGGGAAAATGTTTGGCAGACAATTTGAAAGTTCTGGATGTGAGACTACCAGCAGCACATGAGAGCAGTGCAATAGTTTTGGCAAAGAAATTCAATCTGACGGTGGAACTGTGGATCCGAATCAAGCACTATCCGTCCGCCGAATTTCAACATTCAAAAGAGGGACGAAAACATAAAGTGCGCTTATCTCTGCTGGTGATGTCTGCGAATAAGCATCCAAAAGTAGGCAGAGAACACGACAGCGAGCAATTTGGTCCTCCAGAAAAAGTGGTCCTCGATGAGTAATGCTCCAACTAGTAATTTGCACCAAACAAGCAGGCGCAGGTACAGCTTTGCAGGTTAATGCTTTCTCTCTGTAACGCTGCCAGCACGGATCGCCTTGCACAAATTGTCTTTCGCTGTGCACAAAGACTGACAGAGACGCAGACACGCGCAAACACACTGCAGGCCGCCTCCACACATAGACCAGCCGTCCTCACTGACCCAATGACTTCATTCTCCTCTCCTCCTCCTCCTCCTCCTCCTCATCCTCGCTGCTCTCTTCTTATCATTTACAGGTGTGTCTCACTGCATGGGTTTCAACACAGCGCTGCTTCCTTCACACTGAAGGAAGCCACTTGCATTCATATCCGTATTTCCCAAAATCATGTGTCAGCTCTGACAACAAGGGGCTAGTTTTGTGTAAAAAAAAAAATCAATGTCTTCTCACAGCGCTTATCTGTGATGTGGCTATATATAGACAATGGCTATCTTTTTTTCATCCCTCTCATTCTTCATCATGTTCTGGAGTATTCTTCCCCCCCAAAGCGCTGTTCGCTTCTCTGTGCCTCCTTGTTTTATCTGCTTGTAACGCTGTGGGAGTTTGGTATCATGAAGAGTGCAGATCGAAGTTTGGACTCAAAGGACTGGCTGCAATAATGTATCAATGGCATGACTGCACGTTTTTAAAGTGTCTGCCCGATTCATTTAACCAACTTTTTTGCAAACTTCACAAAGGAGATATTTGGCAGTCAGTTTGTCCACGAACAAAAGCTCCATACAACAATACATGCCCACATGCTTGCACACACACACACACACACACACTCTTTCTCTCTCACACATACCCACACAAACATTATGAACCAACTGCTAATCACAGAATAATGGCTGGAGTGAACTGGTCTGCTGCCAGCGCATGGATGAGTTGAACCTACACAATTCCTAATTTATACACAAAGATAAGGAATATAACAATTACATTCACATGTGTGATATAAGTTATATAAAACAAGCAGCTTACAGTAACTTCTAGTGTCCAGCTGGAGATGCACCAGTAAAAGCAGGCTGTGTGTCCCATGCACTGCTTTAGAAGCCCAAGTCAGATCAGTCACATATTTCTCAACCATTATTTCTTCCAGAGCCTCACGGTCCATCCTTCACCATCGGTAAGGCCATCTGGCTGCTGTGGGGTCTGGTCTTCAACAACTCCGTGCCGGTGCAGAACCCCAAAGGCACCACCAGTAAGATTATGGTGTCGGTGTGGGCCTTCTTTGCTGTCATCTTTCTGGCCTCCTACACTGCCAACCTGGCAGCCTTCATGATCCAGGAGGAATATGTGGACCAGGTAACCGGTCTCTCAGACAAAAAGGTAAGATGGAAAGCTTCTGTTTGATGCTTCTTTTTCCTCACTCCTAATTCGCAGACGTTTTTAAATGCCTCTCTCCCTCCACGTTTAGTTCCAGAGCCCCAACGACTTCTCGCCTCCGTTTCGGTTCGGCACCGTCCCAAACGGGAGCACAGAGAGAAACATCAGGAACAACTATCCAGAAATGCACTCCTACATGACAAAGTTCCATCAGAGGAATGTCAACGAGGCTCTGCAGAGCCTCAAGGCCGGGTGAGATACTGAGAACTAAAGTGCTTCATTTAGTTTCATTGTAAAACCACTTACAAGCAAAAAGATTTTCAAAATAAAATTAATTTAAACGATCACATTCATGTTTAACTTTCATCTCGACATATTGATGTGTTTTAGTTCTAAAGTTCCCTGTTGTCTTTCCTTCTTGCCTGCATGTAAACATATTGTGGCTGAATAAGTCCAATAATACTTTTCTACTCCCCCTCTTCAGTTTTCATCAAGCGAGCCTTTTCACCAGTCTGTGTGCCAGCTCCAGCCTTTGGCAAACCAAGTGGAAGTCTATTACACTTATCAGCAGCTTAGTGCTATTTAGCAGGTTAATTGGAATGTTGTAGCTGTGATGTCTGACTCCTAAGTGCTAATTAATTGTAACCTATCTCTCTTGCTCTCTTCCTCCCTCTCTCTCTTTTTCATTAGCAAACTAGACGCTTTCATTTATGACGCAGCCGTGCTGAACTACATGGCGGGCAGGGACGAGGGCTGCAAGCTGGTCACCATCGGCAGTGGCTACATCTTCGCCACCACCGGCTACGGCATCGCCATCCAGAAGGAGTCGCTCTGGAAGAGACATGTGGACCTGGCCATCCTGCAGCTCTTTGGAGACGGTGAGGCGGCACGCTGTTTCCTCCCCCTGTTTTATTCATAGCGACCGCTCAGTCTAATGCACTCAGCGAACAGAGGCTCTGCCGTGCATACAGTACAGCCGGGCTGATGTAATGAGTTGTTTATTTAATCGCTCAAGAATGCAGCCTTGAAGCAAAAATCAAAGGACAAGTCCGGCTTATTTTAAACAGTGGTCTGATTTCAATGACTTTGGCCAATGTTTTTATCAGCTACTATAACACTGTACTTTCATTGCTGAGGAAACAAGTTAACGGATGATGTAAAACACTTTATTTGTTTGCAAACTCGAAAGTAATTCCACCTGAAATGTTGGTAATAATTTCACATTGCATAGGACGATGATGCACAGCTACAGTAAGTTCTGTATGTTGTCAAGTTAAAGTAGGAAGTCAGGCTCAGTCGGACGCAAACTGAACAACTAACAGCTCGGATCAGAATTTCACCAATGGCCCCTGGAAAAGTTCGGTTAATACGAGTGTTTGTGTAAACCTGCCTGATTGTCTGACTGCTGATACGTCTGCTCCATTTGACTTATTTCTAGATGTTATTCCCAATTAACTCTGGAAGCACAGTGTTCTATTAACCAGTCAAAACGAAGGCCAGACCTGACAAAAAAAGATCCAAGTTGTAATAAACCTGAATTATCCTTTAAGAGCTCGTTTGAGGCGCTTGATTTACCCACCAATATGCCATGAACAAATCTGGCCTCAGGCTGCGCTGTAGGGACAAATAACAGTGGCTAAGTTTATTTCTCATGTATATTAGTGGAAAATGCACTATTTTCAGGACTGTTTACTCTAAACTCAGGCAAAAACAGACTTCTCAGACAGAAAGATTTCAGGGTTTCACCCACTCCGGTCTGTTCAGGATAAGACCTGGTAAAGGGAGGAGAAAATAATCATCTTTCAAAGGAATTTGTTTGTCTGCGACCTCAATTGTGGCAATTAATCGGCCCTGCAAGTCAAATATACAGTAATTCCACTCTCATATATAATAAAAGCAGACAGAGAAGGTAAGACAGAGCTGCTAGGAATATAAGTCAAGATTTAGCTCCACCACGGGGGCCCCATGCTTTATGATCACGCTTGCCTTTTATGGGAGACTGTCCAAGCTCTCCAGGGCTTGTTCTTTTGAAACACTTCATTCCTGTCAGCTCGAGCTGGAGCATTAATGAGTCTCCAAACGGGTAGGGAATGAAATGAAATGTGTTCAGAATGTCCACTCCTAACCCGTATAGCACATGCTTTATGTTTTTCAAGCAAAAATTCTTGGTCATAAACAAGTCAAAATGTCACGGACGGCGGCTGCTCGCTGCGGTTATCGACTCTAACAGTCTGATTTCACAATGTCCTGTTTTGATATACTGTTCAATTCGGGATTGGGAATTGAATAGGAGTTTGGTGTGTGTGTAGGTTTGCGCGTGTGTGTGTTTATTTGGGCATGGTCCAGCATGTTGTGAGCATCCTGAACCAAGGGCCCTCCAGGGCCCACTATAGTGCGTCCCAGTTAGGGGTGCCAGCATAGCTCCCGGTGTATTTCAACACCGTGTGTGCATGAGTTTGCGGGTTTGTGTGTGAGTGCGTGTGCGAGCGTGTGCACATATGAATATGGGTCAGGCCTCTGAAAATGAGAGGGCCTATGTGTGTAAGCGAGAGGGGTGTGTGTGTGTGTGTGTGTTAGAGAGATAAAGAGAGAGTGGTGTAGAGATTCTGACTATGACACAGGTTTATTTTTATCAACCTACATACAATTCGATGGGAGTGTTGTGTGTATTTTTTCTGTCTCATTGATTATAAGTTTGGTTAGTTATATCTATAACTTACCAAAATAATTTTCCAAACATGTTTGTAAGTAAGACTCTTTTGTGAGTATCTGCGTATGGTTTTGTGTGAGGACATGTGTATGTGCGTGTTTGAATATGGGTCGGCTCACAGCAACATCCCCCCTGTGCCACTGCAAAAGCATTCATACAGGAACCAGGCGGCCCCGTCTCGCCCCTCTCAGGATCCCAATGTCACTTTGCCACGCCTCGCCATCCACTCCCCTCCGTTTGGCCTAGAAAGCGATCAGACTCACGTGGAGAGCCCAGTGGCCTGGTACGAAGGCTGGAAGGGGGTCTGGGTGGTTTGACGCAGGCCTGAGCAAAAAATATATCACGGCTGTCTTGAAAAAGAAACAGCGGTTTTGATTGGTGATTTCCTGATCCGCTGTCGGATGGAAAGTTTCGAAGTCATGCACAGTACATGTTGAGTTTAATGACTTTTCATCCTTTAAAATGGTGAAAGATCTGTTGCATCATGTCAGAGATACCAGGCATCAATGATAAAACGTTTCCTCTTTGTGAAAATCTGGCTTTTGACTGCAAACCACTTTCATTATACTACATTGTTGTGTACACGCTTTTAGTTATTGTACTGTTGTGTTAAGACCTGTGAAAGTCCACTGTAGTGTGACTTAAACTAAACACTGAAAAATCAACTTTCAGAGACCTCAGACTTGCTTGAATTGAATAAATCTTGCAAAAAAAAAAAAAAAACCTCCCCAAATAATCATGACTCAAGGTCCACTTGCAAGCTTTTTCCAGAGCTATAACTTTCACCTTATGGTTTTCATCAGGTGATGGAGTTTGGTCACTTTTTATGGAGATGGCTCACATGTCATCATGTGACCTACAATACAGTGCAGTACAGTATGGAGCTTCAGGGTATGAAGATTGTGAAGAGTGTTTGATGTGGTTAAAAGCTCTAAAAAGCTAATAAGTTGCCCTTGAGGTAATTTTTATTTCAAGAATGAATGTTGTGTTCATTTTTTTTTGTCATGAGCCCTTTTTTTTGATATTTTTGACCTGTCACAGACACAGAAAAATAAAAAACGAATCAATTCTGAATTCTTTTTAGCTGCTTCAGGTCTTGTCTACATACACATATTTTTGGACCCCCCTTAGAACTGAAATATTGTCAATGTTATGTGCTTTTCTCAATGTGACAAGTCAAATTGTCTGCTGTGAAAAAGGCTTTTTGGTTGAGACTGGGTTTTGCATTTAGCTCTTAGTGGACTTTTAAAACACATTCATCAGTCTAATAACTCCATTATAGCTGCTCTGGAATAAATTCTAAGCTTGATAGTCCTCCTGCCCAACTTAATGATCACAGTCAAAGTTTTGCATTAACCTGCTGAACCAGATTTGAAACTCTTGAGTGCCAGTGTGATGCACGTGCTCCTTAGTAAAAGTCACTTTTTGCAGTGTTAAACCTCCAGCCCTCCAGAGCACACAGTGTCTAACCGTCATGACCTGGATTGAAATCCAGGCAATTTTTGCATCATCTCACCATATTTGCTCTTACTTTCCACTGGCAGCTGTCCAATAAACATAAAAAGTATTGCATATCTAACAAGATATCAGAGCATTTTCTCAACAAACAGAAACATAATGAACTTCTGAAATTGAACTGTGCAACAGGTCACACAGCAGCAGCATCAACAGTAAACCAAAGCCATTGTGTTATATGAGACTGTCACATTAAATGCTCACAGTTCAGTCAGTTTCTCAGCAGCTATAAGTCGCGTCTGCTGGATGATTGCATCTGTGTTTGTGCCTGCATGCATGTGTGTGTGCGTGCGACGCCCCTCCCTGAGTTTGTATGCTGTGGAGCCTCTTGTTGATGCTCAGAGGCCAGCCAGCGCTCCGGTGCAAGAGGCGTGCTGACGTGCGGCGACAGCGACTGAATGTATGATTAATTAAGTGACGCCTGTCCCGCCACAGTCGGCTTTGATAGAGAACAGCTCGTGATGAAACAGAAGGTGACCCACAAAAGAGACCAGAAGCTCAGGGACCGGCTTCAGACGCACGGACACACACACACACACACACACACACACACACACACACACACACACACACACACACACACACACACATACATGCACATGCATCCATATGCAAACACAATACAATTTGCAGAGCATGTGTGCACATGTTGAAGGTGAAGCTGTTGCATATAATCTGGTCAACACATGGAGACACGCAATTATTTACAGAAATGAGTGCAAAAAAAGATCAGTGTAATTAACATGTGACCAGTGGCGTTTGTTTTACTCTTTTCCCATCTGCAATGAAGTCTTCTGCAAAATTCAATGCCGCGTTTCACTTCTAAGTCCCCTGACCCCCCCCTTCCCCCCGCCTGCCCGCCATCTTCCCTCCTCTCTTCTTCTGTTGCATCATCTCTCCATCCCTCGTGTCCTCCAATACCCATCCTGTTATTACATCATATCCCTCCTCACTGCTTTATATTTTACATTGCTTCCCACTTTTTTTTCACACCCCTTTCTTTATTCCAATCCCCATGTGAATCATAAAAACACTTTGCCACGTGTCATCGTGCCCCCATCCTCTGTCTCGTCTTCCTCTCTTCTTCTCTCTGTCTGCTTGTCTCCTTCCTTCCTCGCCTCCATCCTGCTTCCTTCTTGTTGTTGCTTGCCTCCTTCCCTCTTCTTACCACCTGTTTCTCTCTTCCTCTTGTCACTCTCTCCCTCCACTTTGTCCTTCCTCTCTTCCGCCCATTCACTGTCTTTGCATCTCCTCCATCCAGGTGAGATGGAGGAGCTGGAGTCCCTGTGGCTGACGGGGATCTGCCACCACGAGAAGAACGAGGTGATGTCCAGCCAGCTGGATGTGGACAACATGGCCGGAGTCTTCTACATGCTGGGCGCCGCCATGGCTCTGTCGCTCATCACCTTCATCTGCGAACACTGGTTCTACTGGCAGCTGCGCTTCTGCTTCATGGGCGTCTGCTCCGGCCAGCCCGGCTTTGTCTTCTCCATCAGCAGGGTGAGACAGGGCGGGGAAGGGAACACAGGGCTTCCAGATTGTGCTCTGACTTTAAAGCTGACACTCAAATCAAAGTGAATCAATACATCATGAATGCATATATCAGTAGGGTAAAATAATAGCATATACACTTGCTGTTGCAGACGCTCTCCACTGAGAAACGTCCATCAGCTCATTGTGGCTTGTGCTTTTTCACAAATATTCTGATTGACAGATTCAGATTGCCAATAAATTCTCTTCAAGACACACTGGAGCTGACACATTTCACACCATGCCTGTGTCTTCGAGCATCAAAATCAAAGACGAAGCACAGTAGTATCACATTTGGCCGCCTGCCATGCTTTCCAAAATTTGCTGTGACCGAAATATGTAAACAAACAACTTCCACGCAACTTTCTCCGCCATGTTTGCCTCGCACAAAAACGAAAGGTGACAACATGTGAAAAGTTGGGGATTACAGTTTTGAGTTGACTGAGATGGAACATTTTCCAGTCACAAATGAAAAGTCGCATACAACAGAGCTGGTTCAGTTCAGTATGCTCACGATATTCAAAGAGAGATGTTGGCATGATTTTGGAGTCAAAGTCAACAACTAGCGACTGACTCATCAGAGACAGTTGTCTTCAAGTTGATATATGTAATTTTCCAATTTACTACTGCGACGCTGTCTGTAAAGTCACCTTCATTACTTGTTTATTCATCCCTACATCATCAGCTTCACTGTCTGCAAATGTCTCTGAAGGGAAACTTTATTCTTTGAGACTTTAGACATGCTAAAATTGTGAATGAGCCAGTATCCTATGAGACCAAACCAAACCAAACTCTCACTTCAACGTATGAACCCGTAGAGGTGCTTTTTCCTTTTGTTTTGACGCTTGGGCCTGCCCAATGTCCAGGAAGTAAATATTTACAAAATGTCGAGCCCAAATCAATATTTCACTCAACAAAAATCAGCCACAGAACCGGAGAGGGTAGATTACTGGATCCCAGGAGACCAAAGTCACCCCGAGGTATTTGATTTGCATTCCAATTGTTTTGACATGGCTTCGGTGTAATTCACTGCGTGCCTCTGAAGGTGAACCGCTGCAGGCTAAACCACGTGGCTAATTTACAGCAGAGAGCCACACACTGCTGCTCTCTGCCTCCATTTGATATGCTGCTGTGGTGCCGGAGCCGCTTGTGCCAAGAAAGCAAGGCTATGAAAAAAAAAAAAAACCCAACATAACATTTTCCCCTCTCTGCTCTAATATTACGCTCCAGTGCCCAACTTTGATTATTTTGTATGGTGTTAATTTTACGTCGTCGCTGTCGCCTTGTTTATGGCCGCTTGTGCGTTTCCGCAACTGTTTGTGCAGAGGGAGCGTAAAATATCAGTTGTTAAAATGTCAGTCGACTTCTCATTTTCAAAGACAGGCTGCTTGGTGTTGTTTTTGATTATTACATCATTATAATTTGTGAGGGAACTAGATCTGAGAGCAATTATGCTCTGTGTAACGTTCAGCGATCGCTCTCATTTACAGAAATTACCCCTGTCTTTACGACAATGTGACAACATAAATGTCCACAAATACAGCTAGATGATTCAGTATGTTAAAATATTCAGGGGAAATATTCATCCAGTGGGTTCATTTGCATATGTAGCACTGAGCTCGGGCATTGCGAAACAACAACAGTGGAAATTACAGTTTATTATCTTTCCACAATACCCGGCCGCAGCCTCACATTGTCTCCTTCTCATTTACTCCAGTGTTGTCTCTCCAGTCTCAGCCCATTCCTTCCTTCCTTTTTTCCTTTTTTTTCTTTCTTGCTCTGCCACTCAGATTGATTCCGCTTTTTTTAATTTCACAGCATAATCCAATAAACTTTATTGTTATTGCCACAATTAACATTTAAGCTCGGCGGTGTAAAAAATGAGACATCTGTCAAGGTTGGCGTGGGTCACGTGGCGTCGGTCACGGCTTCACGGTCGGTTAGCGTTCCCTCCCTCGGAGGGGCTCGGTAGCTTTGTGAGTGGCTCTCCCCTGGCTACCTGCTCCTCCAGGTCCCACCTGCAACACTGAAACAAATTAATTATATCGATTTAAAAAGCCTCTAATGACTCGAGAACAGTAAATGTATTAGAGGTTTAATCACTCCTCTTTTCACAGCCCTCACATCACATCATGCCGAAGTTCATTTGCATGTACTTGTACCACACACAGACTGTATGAAACGATGAGCTGCTGCATGTACAGTAGGCTCCATATATGCCGTCGTACATAGGGGACAGCTAGTTATTTGTTGATCCCCCTCCTCTCTGTATTAGTGTAATCACTTATAGATTTTACTCTGATCCCCTGGTGGATTGAAAATTCATAGGAACCCTCGGGCCACAGTTATTGCTATTCACACATCCTGCCCAAATAATCAGCTCCTGTAGCACTGGGCCGGCAGCAATCTGCCAACTGTTACATTATGTGGGCATGTGGAGTAGACAAAATCTGCTGTTGAATACGAAGCAGCAATCACTTTGTTAAATGTCCAAGATTTGATGCACCACAGTATTACGTTGTTGTTCCAGGTCGTGGTTGTTGTTGTGTGTGTGTGTTTGACTGCCTGAGAGAAAGAGCTTAAAAACCATACAAATATTAATCGGTTCATCGGGCATCAATGCTCAAAACAACCCCATTGTCTATTCAGGTGAAGAGCTCACGAAGATAGATCATCCTAAGTTTAAAGTAGAAGCTTCTGGAAAATTCAGCCCAAGACGGGATGATGTCATAGGTGTCACGGGAGGGAAGATGTGACAGATTTGGCAGCAGGTGGGGTGTAATCGGGACAATAACAGAAGAAAAACAAAAGAAATGAAGTGATGACAAATTATATAAACAGGCAGATGGAAAAAAGAAACACAGATGAGACGGAGAAGGACCAGATAAACATTGAAAGATGGTTCTGAGTGGGAAAAAAAAGCTCTTGAAAATATCACGCAGGTGGGCGTATACATTTGTCCTCCACTTCAAGATTTCATCCAGATCCCGTATTTCTCCAATACTGTTGAGTCATTTTGTATTTATGCTAACCTCTCTTGCTTTTAGCCACTCTCAAGCTTTACATACTTGGCTGTTAACAGACTGTGAAATTGAACGAAGTAATAACATTATCTATAAAACTGGAATGAGGGATGAAGGCCTCTTTACTGCAATGCAGGCACTGTCCATGTAGCTAATTAACTAGCAGAAACGAGTGGTTAGGGAAAGGACAACTGAGGGTCAACGAGTCCTATTAGTGGATAAAAGGAGGAGGCTGGGAAGAGTCGTAGCTTAACAGCGGAGGATATTTGACAGGCGGCTGACCCCTCACCTCTCAGCAGAGTCCTGACCTCTGCGGTGGCGAGCAAGACGGAGGTCGGCTGATCCCTGATCTTTAACAGTGGCCGAAGCATCCCTTTATTTCCGTAGTCATCTACAGATGTCCAGAAAAACTGAGTAAAATCATTGTTTGGAATTGATCCGGTCGTTTACCGTCGCCATCTGTCATGCCTGCTCCGCTCTCCCCTGTACATCCATTTTTATCTGAATATTGTATCGTACATCACTGAATGCACTGAATGCAAATGGAGCAGTTTATCTTTCTGTCACTGTAATGCTCAGCCGGTGTCTCCTTGGCTTGGCCTTTCTCTTCTCGGAGGGGATTGTGCTGTGGTCTGTGGTGCTGAGGGCTGGTGGAACAGAGGTGTTTAATAACTGCCGGAGGATATTGTTGAAGCTGAATTCTAATCACATTGATTGAAGGTATTGACCAGCGGGACCCAGGGGTTTTTACAGCCCCTTTGCCTTTATCAATCATCCAGCTACGCTATCCCCTCTGAATCTTCATACAGTTTGCCCACTTACACTGTCTCACTTATCTCACACTAGTGAATTACACTACATGTTACTGTCCATAATACATAAGTTTGTTCACACTACATATTGTATTTGTACTGATTGTGTTAACTTAGAATGCACAGTTTTGAATTTAGCTAACGTTTGAAATGTTCACTCTTTAATGCTGACTCTTGCCTGTATTTCCCCCTCACAGGGCATCTACAGCTGCATCCACGGGGTGCAGATCGAGGAGAAGAGCAGCTCTGCATTGAACTCACCATCAGCCACAATGAACAACACCCATTCCAACATTATGCGCCTCTTACGCACCGCCAAGAACATGGCTTCCCTGTCAGGGGTGAACGGCTCACCTCACAGCGCTCTAGACTTCATCCGCCGTGAGTCCTCTGTTTACGACATCTCTGAACACCGGCGCAGCTTGGCGGGCCACTCGGACTGCAAGCCACCTTACCTACCAGAAGACAACATGTTCAGCGACTACATCAGTGAGGTGGAGAGGACGTTTGGCAACATCCACCTGAAGGACAGTAATCTGTACCAGGACCACTACCTCCACCACCATGGCTCAACACTAGGGCTCAGTGGGCCTCCTCCCAACAGGCCACATAGTTTGGGCAGTGCTAGTTCTCTGGAAGGCGGCATGTTCGACTGTGACAGCCTGGGTGGAGGGGTAGCGCCCATTTTCACCACCCAGCCCTGTTCAGCACTGACCCACAGGAACATGAGCAAGTTTGACCTGCTGTCTGGACAGACTCCTCCCTCAGGACAAAGCTTCAAGGGAGGCCTGCCAGACCTGTATGGAAAGTTCTCCTTCAAGGGCGGCGCCTCAAGTTCCACATACATCCCAGGGCAAAACTACTGTGGAGGGAGAGGCGATGACGATGGGAATATACGTTCAGATGTCTCAGATATTTCCACACACACAGTAACTTATGGAAACCTGGAGGGTAACGCCAAGAAGCGCAAACAGTATCGTGATAGCCTGAAAAAGAGGCCAGCCTCTGCTAAGTCCAGACGGGAACTGGATGAGATTGAGCTGGGCTACAGGAGGAAACCGTACCACATCAGCCACCACCACTACCACGGCCACCGCTCCGCCTCCCCACCGCTTTTGCCCTCTGAACGGAAGCGAGGAGGAGGAGGTGGAGGAGGAAACAACGATGGGAACTATCTCTTCAGAGAAAAGGAGAGCGTTAGGGATTTTTATTTGGACCAGTTTCGGCCCAAAGAGGGCGTCCCTCAGTGGGAACACGTGGACCTGACAGAGGGCCCTGGGAGTCGAGATGGAGGAGTGGGAACCTGCACCTCCCTGGTTCCAGTGGATGACTTTCTTAAGAGCAAACCCAAAAAGCAAGATTCCAAGAGCGGGGGAGGATCTGGATTGGCAGGGGGAGAGTGGGAGTGTAGGAACTGTCGGGCTAGCGGTGGCGGCAAGCAGATGTCCATACATGGAGGAGGAAGTGTTGGGTATAGTGGTGGTATGAGCTGCGGGTCCTCAGTAGCAGGAAGCCGCCCCAGCTCTGCAACCTGCATGCGCTGCGAGAGCTGTAAAAAGACAGGAAACCTCTACGATATCAGCGAGGACAACAACCACCTCTTGGAACAGATGGGGGGAGGGAAAGGTGGGGGAGGAGGAGGCGGTCTGGGCGCAGGTCCTCCATCTCAACTTCAGGGCCAGCAGAGGAGGAAAGGTGGATTAGGCAAACCACTAAGGCGGCAGCACTCATATGACACGTTTGTAGACCTCCAGAAAGAGGAGTCAGGTGGGATGGGAAGTTTGATGGGGGGTCTAGGAGGGGGTGGAGGAATAAGTGGCGCAGGTATGGGAGGGATGCTGCCCCCACCCAGGAGTGTTAGCTTGAAGGAGAAAGAACGCTATATAGAGGGCTCCAGCCCCTTTGCACACATATTTGACCGCCATGGCTCGGAGAGAGAAAGGGAAAGAGACAGGGACCCATTGTTTTATGGAGGTGAGGGCCGAAAAGGACCTGGCTCACCGTTCGGCCTGTTCAGAGGCGGCGAGGGCCTCCACCGCCGCTCCTTTGGAGAGAGAGACATGAGAGACAGGGATAGGTCTTTGATGGAAGGAGGAGGTGGGGCAGCGTTCTCTTTATCCAAATCTCTTTACCCTGACCGGGTAAACCAAAACCCCTTTATACCCACCTTTGGCGATGACCAGTGTCTGATGCACGGAGCCAAACAATATTACATGAAAAAGCAACAGCAGCAGCAACAAGTTGCCAAAAACAGCCGAAGTGACTTCAGGAGCCAGAGCACGACGTCATATCTGCCAGCGTCTGCCACAGCCGGGGTGATGTCCAACGTGACTCCCCGGTTCCCGAAAGAGCTCAGCCTTGGTGGATTGAACCACCACGGCTCAATGCTGGGGGTCGGCCCCCCACGTCCCTTCAATGGAAGCAATGGCCATGTGTACGAGAAACTCTCCAGCATTGAGTCTGACGTGTGAGACAGAAAGGGGGAGGAGGAACGGACGGTGGCGAGGGAGAAGGAGGAAAAGAATAGAGGCATGTAGTGTTAGGAGATCAGGGATGATTTTAAAGACACTGTCCACACACTGCAACCCTAGCCCATATTGGGAAAGCAAGATGAGAGAGCTAGAGGAGGAAAAGACTGAAAGGTAGAGACTGTGAAATAGAAAAATAAGAATAATGGGAAAAGGAAAACAATCTTGATTTTGCAAGAAAATCTGGGTAAAATAATCAGGACACCCTGAGGAGGTGTGGGATGTTAACCCTCTCTCAGAAATGGCCAAAGCTACTCTACTTTTATGTCCACAGTCAATTAACATTCCCCTCGACATCAGAAATGCACTCAACTCCAAGTTCATCATTTCATCCACCAGTGAGGCAGAAGTCAATGCACTTGGTTATTATCGCAAAGAGGCGACACCTCATCTTAGTTTGATATTGGACATGTGAGCCTGGTGCGATGTGATGGCTGTCTGAGAGCACCCGCTGAGCGCTTATGAAGAAAGACTGCGAGAGCGGAGAGAGGAGCGAACTGCCCATCTGCCTCTGTGTCACTGCAGAAAGGAGACATTGTCACATTTACACAGGAGATGACTAGTGCTTCTCTCTCTCTCTCTCTCTCTCTCTCTCTGTCTCTGGAAGGAGACAACCTGTCCTGTCCATCTCTCTCCGTCCCACTCTTCTGTTTTTCCTCTCTCTCCTCTTTCTCTCACCCCCCCCACTCCTCCTCCTCATCCCTGACGCCAAAAGAGCTGATCTTGTTTGCTATGAGAAATACAATCATGAATGATAATAAGATATTCTTATAGAAAAAAACAGGGTATAAGAACAACAATAATATTGATAACATTGTGAATAACGAAGATGTTAGTACTGATTATGATAACACTGCTTATTATATCACTAAGTTTTTCTTGTTTTATGTTCTGTTGGTATAATATTTCACTACTGTTTTAGTATCTGTAGTTGACTCCTGACTGCCCCCGGTGGCCACAGGAAGGTTGTTTTTAGTTCAACCAGCAAGCCACAAAGACTGAGTCCTTAACTCCTGTTGTTTTATTTCTGTTTTCTGTAGAATATTTCACTCCATGCTCATACATTTATTTGCTCCTTGTGGAAAAACAGGATCTCTACGACCCATTTAGAGTCGACGGATCCTTCTTTGATGTTTCAAGACATTACGAATCAAGTGCACACACACACAGTTTCTTGTTGGCCTGAACTTGTGCTACTGTGAACAACATGTTTCATCAGACGCTGAAGATACTGAGAGGAAGGACGTGCCTTAACGGTCTCCAGTGGATGTGTCCTCCAGTTCGCACGCCGCTCCTCGCACTGCGGCGGCGGCGGCACCAGGACGGACCAGCATGCTTCGAGGCTGCTCGGTGGTCTCTTCACGTTTATGAGCCAAAACTGCAGTAAAACATTTTTACAGTGGGCTTGAGACGCTGCTGCTGATTGTTTAGATACAAGACTGCCGTCGGCGATGTTTTATAACTTCGTAAAATGATTTCATATGTCAAGTGTGGGCAGCGCTTTATGAAGCAGTTGCATTCAGGATGTCCCACTGTCACGGATAGACGTCTCACTTCACAGCACGGCAGCCTTTAGACCACTTCCTTTATTCAGGTTATATGATAACAGTCACCAGGCACTTACCTTTTTTCGGGCCTCTCACTAGTATCTGGCAGAAGGCATTACTTTTCACTCACGTAAGCAGCCTGAGAGGCACACACAGGAAGCTTTGTCTGGACAATGTGTATGATTAATATATGCACTGTCGCTTATGGAGGCGAAATGCTACAAAATGTGTAGGAGAAGTGTTGTTGCCGCATGACAATGAGGGGAAAAAAAGCTTGAGCTGAGAAGGGTGTCTATTTGAGCGAGGCCTCTGAAACAATGGCTGAGGTGTCGGGAAGGCGGCCATCTTGCGAAAGCTTTGCGGCTTTTCACTTCAACTGATAGATAGTCCTTTTTAGCTGGATAGGCCTCATTTATTGCACAGGACCTTTTACTCAGTGTAGGTTCAGGCACTCAGTAGACATGCCTTATCGTCCCATCGCCCCGCCCCCGCCCCCCCATCCCCAACCCCGGAGCTGTCTGATGATGACTCATCATTTTACTGTACAGAATAAAGAAGCCTCTATTAGTTATTTAAAGGTTTGATCTTTGATTAGCTGGCGGTGTCAGAAGTTCAAGGGCTGCAGGAGATTGTGCAGGAGTGCTGGCCTGAGATTGGAGCTGCTGAAATGTGTAGAGTGTGTTCTTTGTCATTGCGGACTTCTATCTTATACCCGAATCTAAATGCACCAATGTAATAGGTTGGTGTGCATGTATGTGTGTGTGAGCGTGTGTGTGAGAAGAGAAGCAAATCACGATTGAATGATAGCAGCTGTTTTTTCCCCACTAACCTACTGATAGCTATTTATAAATTCAACAGCCTCTCCTCCCTTGCTCCACAGATAAAGCATTAAAGTGAGACTGATCGAGTTAGCCTTAAATCAAACAGATTCATCCACCCACCCACCCCCCCCCATGTCTCTCCTAATAAATCGATTGGGATCTCTGGAATTTTTATACGCACACATTTTGAAAGATCAGGTCAACCATTATCAGCCAGACGGTACAAGAACCGAGGAATGACGAGGAAATAAGAACAGGCAGAAGAAAGACGTCGGAGTGGGCATCAATCAGTGTCAGCATTTGTATGTTCAATCTTTTCCTTGTAAATAATATATTTAAAACTCTTTTCACTTTGTACAGTAAACAGACAGACAGGATGTAACTTTCAATATGTTTTACAGCAATTTAAGAAATAAACAAAACAATAATAAAAACTCATAAAAACAAAAAAAACACATGAACAAAAATATGCAAAATATAGTTAAGACACAACTATTACTAATCATAAGTGATATAATTGAACCTCTTTTTCTTTAAATCTCATGTTTACTTAATTATGATAGTTTACCAATCAGTATACTGATTATGTTAAGAATTATGCTTTTTCATATTTTCACTAAAGTGTTGGAAATTGAGGATAATTTACTGTAGGTGTAGACGTTTGGTGATAAAAGGGGAAAGTTTAGTTTTAGGAGTCTTTGCTAAGTTTCCCTTGAATTGTGTTAGATTCTCTCTTTTTAAGGTAAGCTATTCTTCATGCTTTTTGAGATAAATTCAATTATCTACACATTTATGTAATACAATATTACATGTATACATAGATGATATTTGCATATAGAGGCAGTATATTGTGATCCTTCATTTTTAAGCAGCAATCCTTGTTAAAAACTTACGAGATATTTGTGTTTTTGTTGCCCGCTTTTTTGACATGGGCTCTAATGGTGATTGCACACAGAATTTAGAGCCATCGTCGGCCCGGCCTATCCTGTTCCCTCTCTACGTTTGGGATAGACATCACTGTGGTAAAGGAAAATATATACTGTACATGTGTATGTGTACACACATGCACTCGCATACATGTATAAACACATGTACACACACACACAAATGCGCTGGACATTTCCCAGTGTCGACGTTTTTGTTAAATATTGCTGAGGACTTCAGCACAATATCGTGGGAAAACAAAGAACGAGTGTAGTTTCATCTAATTGAGAATCCATTGGAAAATGAAATGCATTTGTGCAACCCCTTATTAAAAGGTGCGACATTTGTTCTGTCATGTCTCATTTTACGTCGGGTTTTGCTTCAGGGGACTCAACCGTTGCTACTGTATATTTTAGCTCACATATTGCTAAACTGTGTTATTTGACAGCTGAGAACACTTAAACGCTTTGGATTCCAATTTATTTTTTTTGCAACTTTGCGCACTGCTTGTTTTTCTGTATGAGACAGGAAATGTGTAATTTGTTGTGTACATATGCAATTCCGTCCCCATGCAGTCAGAACTTATTTTCCCAGCTCTTCTTCTGTATTGTACTGATTCCAATAAGTCTCTGTAATCTTCTCCCCAGCCCGGAGAGGAGAAATTCATCTCTCTACTGTTTTTCTCCTCAACTGCTTTCACGTCTAAAGGGTTGATTGAAAAGTGAAAAATGTATCCACGTGCACGTAAACTCTGTTCAGTTTGCATATTTTTCATAGGAGCCACCACATTTTTTTTCCCCTCCTCATTTGCAATAAATAGCATGACCAAAATGCTCTTACTGTACACTGTATGTGCCAATCCATCCGCTCCTTGTTTCATGCATCGGAGGGGTGAGCTAAGGCCAGTTTACAGCTGCTGGTTGGGAAGTGGAGGTGTGCCTGACACTGTGGTAAACATGCTATCATCAGGCCTTTACCACCTCCAGCTGCTCTGCTCTGCAGCCAGCGTGTGCAGGTCGGGCCAGCCATGCAGAGTAAGCATGGCTCGTCAGAAGTCTTTATTTCCCTCACGGCCAAATTGGTCCCAGCCTCACTTCTCTGCACACGAGCATGCCACAACACATTTGTTCAAAGTCTTCATGTAGAGCAAAACACTGTGTCACTTTTTTCTTTTTTTTTCTTTCTTTTTTTTTTTTTACAACACAAGAAAATGGCTGTGGCAAGTTAGTGGGCTGGAACATCCCGAAGGTGGAGGATGTAAATATCACCTCAGCTGACGTGTGTTTTTCTGTCGGGAATACTGACACATGGGACCAAATAACAGCACGACACGGCCAGCTACAGGGATCGATGTACCGGTTAAACTGACTTGTGAAAATGTATTTTTGTCTGTTGGAGGAAAGCTGTTTTGACATGTTTGTTTCACATCACTGTTTCTAACACATTGAATTAAAACTGCTAATCACGTTTTTTTATCAATGCGTCACCTCTCGTACAGATGGGAAGAACTATACTGTGATATTATATGATTGATTTCGTTGTGAAGGTTTATGTAATTTAGCTGCTTATTATTTTCCAGTTCACCCTAATTCATTGCAGAACTTGTTTACTAATATTTTAAAGTTCTCTATGTGTGTACTTGTATTAATATGTATTGATATTGCTTTATATTGATGCATACAAAAATTTTCTATTAAATTGTGTACAGTTTTGTTTGTTTAATATTGCTATTTTCCATCTTTATCGTTCACACTTGAGAATGGTTTGCTTTAGCTGGATGAAAATTGATGATAACATGGCATAAGGGGTTGCTACTAAATGTATTTCACAAGGCGAACAGGTTGATGAGAACACACATCTTCACTGAAACTACACAGCCTGATTAAATTTACTGTGGGTTCACGAAAATGTAACATATGAATAGCATCAATTGTATACATAACAATATACATAATATAGTTCTTGGCCATTCTTTTCTCTTTTTGTGGCCCTTTTCTTTGAAATAATCCCCGAATTTTTACACCATACGAACATAAAATGACACAAAAACAAATAATTGTACAGGTTGTGTAAATACTGAATATTGGGGGGAAACATTTATCTTCTTTTTCTTTTTTTTATGGAAACGATCAAAGTTATCTCAATAACAAAATTAACCACGTCATGACAAAATTGCAAAAAAACATCATTAAGGTACTTCTAATAAGGATAATACTGATATCTACAATTATAAGTGCTCAAATAAGACTATTCTTTCTCTTTGTACATGATGAACAAAATGAAGTGTTGAGTATTAATAATAAAAAACTATAAGTTTCACGCATATGGCACTGAGTCTTTTTAAGCTTTTTTTTCTGCTGACCTCTGGATTTTGACACTTCATTCAAACACACACACACACCTCTGCGTCCTCTTGAGTCATTTCATTTGACTGGTGTATTTCTGTGCCGAAGAAGTTTCTCATTTTCGCTCTGCCCGCTCGCCCTCTACCTCCTGTCCCTCTCTTCTGCCACAGTCATTGTCATTCTCTCAAATACATGATCCTTGTGTTGCACATGAACTGGCTCTCCTTCTCTCCTGGCTGGCAGGAATGGCAGGAAATCCTGGGAGAGGAGAGGCCTGCCTGAGAAACGAGGGCCATATGGCGACTGTATGGTGGAGTGGTTGGGTCTGGGTCTGTCCCCTCAACAACCCACACTGCTGCTGGCGCTTCACACAGCCTCGTCTGATGCCGTCCAGCCCCCTCGGGGTCCTCTCAGGCTGCTCTCTCAGGCTGCTCTCTCCTCTCCCCCTCCGCCCCCCCAACACCATCACTGCTCCTGCTGGACTGTGCAGCAGTACAGTAGACCTGCCTCAGACCTCGTCAAAGCGAGACAACTGTTGTATGTTCCTCGAAATTTAAAAAAGAGGTTCAAACTGAACTGACACCCATTTCAGTTCCCGTTTGAGCCGGCGCAAACACTGTACTAATTTTTTTTAACCTTTATTTATCCAGGAGAGATCAACACTGTGATTGAGGATGTCGTTCACAATGCATAATAATTATCTGAGGTCAGGGAAGCGGGACAGATTGAAAAATCTGGATGATGAAAGTAAATGAAGAAAAGCCACCCCTGTCTCAGCAATTGCCATCAAACTGACATTGAGAAGGGCATTTATCTTCCAGCAGTCTCCAACGCTGCTCACTTGCCAGTAGTGTAATTTTGTGCTTGTACTGAGCAGGTCCCTTGTGCAAATGTATTTAAATGTATGAATAATAAGTAGGGCATTTTGTGAAGGGGATACAGGAAGAAAAATCCCAGAGAAAATAAAAGCAAATATCATGGACATATAACTCAACTACTAATGTCTTCAAATATGTATGAAGTTTTTCATTTACAACATTTAATGTCATGTCATAACATTTCAGCTTCTAGGTTATGTTGCTTCATGGAGATGGAAAGCCAGATTCAACATGTTATATGTTATGAGGCAGTGCGTGATCAGCTGATCTCATGATGCTGTTTTGACCTCTAATTTTACACAAAAAACCCCCCACCTCATTTCCAAAAAACTGTTTCTTTTTCACTGCTGTACAAGAAAGGGCTGTGCTCTGTAAATTTGACATTTTGACATTTTAACAAGCACATCTTTTCCAGAGTGACTTAAAGATGCATTAAGATTTTTATTGCCCCACAGCACAAAATGACTACAGTATATCTCCAGGAGCTTGATAGGGTTGTTGATCAATATCAATGACTCAACGATTACTTTGCCAGGTAGCCGACCGAGACTTTCGCCGGCCCTTTTCCAGTCGTACCCACTCCCTGCTGCTCAGCTGGTTAAAGATGGAAGATGCTGTGCGTGAACGAACCGGCGCCGAGAACACATTTCATGCTCGAGCCAAAAAAGCAAAGCTGTGTTATTTTGCTTCATGATACATCATCTCTCCGCTCGACGTGTCTGTGGCATTTCTGCTCTCATTAGATAGCTTTCGGCCTTTCAAGTGTAACAATGAGATTAGTGCACGAGTGTGAGATTAGTACACAAGTGTTAAATGTGAAATGAGTGCAGCTCTGTCGGTCAGTATTAAGCTCTGCCACAGAGCCGTCGATATTCATGCGAATCCCGGGTCACCAGTCAGAATTTACTGAGGTTGAAAAGGAAGAGGTCACGAGTTGATCTGCTAATTAGCTCTAAACAGAAAGTACAGTCGAGGCTGATGGGAACATCACTTGGTTTTTGGTCACATACCTTACAAGTATTTGACAAATTGAAATTTAGACTTGAGCATGAGGTCAGATGAAATGTCCAGGGAAGTTAATACAATTCATCCTGATGGGGACATGAATGTGTGCACCAGATTTCATGGCAATCCATCCAGCAGTGGTTGAGCTGTTTTACTCCAAGTCCATGTAAACCTCATGGTGGCACTTGAGGGAAAAGTCAGGGGAACACCAAAGTCATTTTGGGAGCATCCTCTGGGAACCATGAATGTCTGTATATATGTAGTTGTTAAGACATTTTCATTAAAAAAACAATGTCAACCTGCTGATGACACTAGAGGAAATGTCAGGGATCACCATAGTCAAAAAGCTTCATTGTCTGGGGAACATGAATGTCTGTATATAATCTTATGACAGTCCTATAGTTTTAGAAATTTTTTGGACGAGAAGTGTCGAATCAATTACTTGACACTGGTTAAAAAGATACAGTGGTTAGAGAGAAGCTAGGAGGAGTAAAGAAAAAAGTGAAGTGAAGGATGTGGAGGAAGAGAAACGGTTTTCAGAAAGAGAGCATGAAAGGTGAAGGGAGAGAGAGAGAGTTGCATTCAGAAACTCAGAGCATCATTTCTGCAACCTCCCAAAATAGTGAAGACACAGCACTGTGTCTGTGCACAGACTCTCACCTGCGCTCCCCACAGACCACAGCTGGGAAACAGGCGTCTGCAAAGAAACCTGCAAGTTCTGAGACGCGATGGTGAACTTGCAAAAGCAAACCAGTGCAGTCAGCACGCACGCTCAGAGGAAATATCTGACCTACTGTTCCCTCTGAGCGTTTTGTCCATACCTGCACTCAGCAGCCCG
>JBBMOC010000127.1:282587-423992 GCA_037975185.1 Centropyge bicolor
CCCCCCCCCATCACTCCTCGCTCACATTAATTTTTCAGTCACGCTGGCAAGCAAGACTTATTAAATTATTGATGGTGGGAGTGAGGTGTGAGGGAAAAAGGATGAGATATATTAGTAAGATAGAGATTCACACGTGAGGTTGCACACTGCCTTAAATGTGAAATATCACTAACTGGGCTAGAGAGGGAAGAATTTTTTTTCGCGCCGGCCAGTCTGAGCGTCTGAACAGATGGGCGCATTCGAAGGCCGAAACCTTCGACAGCTTTAATTCAACAGCCAGCCAGAGGCGAAACCTTGCTTGCCTCCCAGCGTTGCTTTACCCCGTCATCTCCTTTCTGTCACCTGATACTCTCTTACACTCACTTTTCCATCTCTCTCTTCAACTCTCTCTCACTCCCTCTCCCCCCCGTCCCTTCTATTGTGCGTCAGTTTGACTTATTAGGATGGAGGGAGAGGTGGTGGTGGGAGCATCGCGGTAATAAAAGGAAGAGGGCCCTGTGAGTTATGGATGAGAGTTCACTGGATTATGGAGAAATGAGAGGGAGAGCAGGATGGAGGGAGAGGAGAGGTAAAAAGGACAGATGACAATAGTGGAGGTGCTACAGTGCTTCCATAAGTCCATAAAGCAAGCTTCTACCTCAGTGATACAGCTCACTTTATCCTTGAAAGTTGTGACCTTAGAGGACTCATTTGTTTTGCAGAATACTGCTCAGCGGTTTTATGTGTGTGTGTGTGTGTGTCATCTTCAGCTCTGCTTCTCTCTCTTACCCTTTTTTGCTCTATCATTGCCTCTCCCTTCTCTTTTTACTCTTTATCAAGTGCCCAGATTTTTACTCTCCACTTTGCTGCAGTTTTACTCTCCATCTTACTTTACATTAATTATGACGTGCTATCACTGTTTTTATGCATCTTTATCTTTCATTATTATTTTACTGTCCATCATATTTTCCATTAATGTTTTATCCCTGTTTTATGTCCTTTTTATGTAATGTTATGTTTTTATGTTATGTATTGAGCTGCTTTTCTTATATGAAAGGTGCTATACAAAATAAAATAAATATAAAATTGTTGTTCTTGTTGTTGTATTTTAACAATCAACAGTGACTGAGAAACAGGACATATTTCAAAAAGCAGAGAAGGGTCTGATGCAGCAATGCGATGTCAAGTATTTTCCTGTAATATTCTCACATACAGATGATGCGTTTGAAGCTCATCTTTCACTAAATGTAAGACAGAGGGTCTGGAAGATGGAACAAGAGCAGCTGAGTTGTTTAATTTAACCTAATTCCTGCATTTGGTATGGTAATGGAAGGCAGATGCGTGTGTGTGACACATGCTGATTACACTCACTCTGCACACTGAGAGCAAACTGTTCCTTGAGATTTGATTTGGCTGAACACTGTGATTGTTGTGTGCATGTGTGTGTGTGTGTGAGAGAGAGCTCCTTGTGAAGGAACATCAGCCTCTGATTTCACGCAGCAGCTGGACGGCACACCAGCATTCGTGATCTATACAGTGGAGACTGCATGCGATCAATACACACACAAAGCTTATAGAATAGTGGCTTATGGGGATGGCAGCTTATTTCATGATGCGGCATTCAGTGTAAATGCTGGAAATTGGCAAGAGTTGAGGAAGGTTGTTGGCACTGGCACTTTTCCCCCCTGACCTCTAAATGTCCTATTGTGCACGGACAGACGTCCATCGTATCAGATGGCTACACAGGAGTGAGCCTAAATTCCTTTGCGATTTTTTGTTTGATTTGATTTTGGCTGAAGTTTCAGGATCAGAATTGAATGGCAATAAGGGCAACACATACTTTAAAGGAATAGTGTTTCATTTCAGAAAATACACTTTGTGCTTTTTACACTATTTGCTTTCTTGCCTAGTTGGAGTGTGCAGACATGAGAGTGGTATCAATCCTCTCAGCTTACTCTTGGCAAGAAAGCAAATATGTGTATTTTCCAAAATGTTCAAAATCTAAAATCAAAAGTCCAAAATCTTTAACAGTCAAACCCACTGCACATTTCTTCTTTACTTATACTTGGACCCTGTTTCAGAAATGTGCACAGGATGACACACCGAATTTGCTTTACAGTGAAAGAAAGGATATAAAAATATAGGCACGGACATGAGAACAGAAAGAACAAAATAAAAAGAATCACATAAGCATTCTTCAAATCTATAGGACTGAATATCTTCCAGCCACCAACAGTCAGCAGAAAATAAAATACTGGATGAGTTCCAAATGCAAACTTCAAAGTTCCTCTCCTGGCATTGATTCATCAAAAATTACATATCTAGATTTTTTTTTTCCTGCCTTACTTCTCCACCCACCCCTCCGCCGCTCGCCCGCATCTTCCGCTCTGCTCATCAAACACACAAACCTCATCTAATTCAGCAGCTTAGCTATCTGACAAACTGTTTTGAGCAACGTTTGCCGTAACTTTCTCTGTCAACACCCCCGAGCCACAAAGAATGTCCTGTCGACATTTGACGTGACTCATCGCGTAGCTTGGCAGGTTAACGTTGGCTAACTTTATCCAGCACACTGCAGATTTACTTGATGAAACAGAAGAAAAATAAAACTGACCAATGGGTTTGTACTTGCTTCCCCCACTAGAAAAATGAAGGGAACAATATAAATGGATTACTGCAAACCTGTGGAAGTCTTCTCTGGAGGTTTGTCTCTTGTATTTTCAGATCCTTTGGTCATACATGAAGACTCAACAATTCTCCTTTTGCAACTTGCAACAAACTGACCACATGCCATTGAAAATAGTGAAACTGATACATAGCAACACCTGGCTTCTCCTCTGATTGGTTCCTTCGTGTGTTATTATGAATTCCTTGTTGTGTAAGTCCACTTTCATGAGACAGTCATTGGTACACTGCAGTTTCAAGGTGGAAATGTTTGGTCATGAGGTCGCTTATTTGGCTCATCACATGTCTTGTAACATAGAAAAAAAAAAACCATATGGACATGTTAACAAAAGTGAAAACTTATTTTAGGCTGTCTATAAACATTCACATCCTTAAATGAGCACACGGGATTTTGTCTGCATTTACTCCTCCAGTCACTTTCCTGCATGCCAGCAGCCATGTTGTTGCAGCACGAGTCAAAGTTTCCAAATCATCAATAACACCTGCAGCGAAACAATTACTTCCTAAAAACCCAGTTAAGCACACACTGTTCTGGAGCAGAATGATTCAGAGCGAACAAAGCGCATGTGTGGCGACAAAATGACAGGTGTGCCGACATGAGGATGAATAATCAAGATGAAGGTGAGAGTGAACAGCTCACGAATCGAGATCTTGTATCGCAGACAGAGAAGCAGACGCGGAAGAGGAGGGGGGGGTGGAGAGCAGAGGAGAGCTGCGTGGAGATAAAGAGAGGGACAGATGGAGTGATAGGACATCAACAAGTGAGAGATGGCTGCGATGGAAAGAAAGACAGAACGTGAAAAAGGAAGTGCAGAGGAGAAAGGGTTAAAGAGGAGAGGGGAGAGAGATGGTTGCCTGGGCAACAGCAGCCAGCGTTTTCTCTCTTTCTTTATCAATCCACACACACACATACACACACAGAGACATACATACACATGTTTTCACCCTCCCTCCTCCCCTCCCTCCTCCACCCCTGCTTCATCTCCTCCGTGGCTCAGAGTTAAAGTTTTTGCAGGCGCACATTAGGGCGCCGCTCTTCCTGGAACAGATTTCTTCAAAGGGATGATGTGTTTGTCTGATGCTGTGGCAGCACTGGGAAGCACAGGATGTACTTCGAAATGAATGGCGTTGTACAGCACGTTCAGGCAATGGCTTTACTCATCATATCATATCTGTTGTCCTCGCTGTCTCTCAGTTCACTGAGAGCCAATGAGAACTGGAGTCCTCGCATGTGTCAACATATCACAGCCTACATTATTATTAGCATGTCAGTCTATCATGAACAGACTATAATAATTGTAGTAGTAGCCACAAAGCTGTTACTTATATGATAATGAGTGGCATTTGCATGACTGTTAAATTAACATTCTTATTAACACTTAACTTTTAAAGCACATTGTAATATTGCTGGTATTGTTTGTTATAAAGATTTATAGATGTAAACCCCTCAATTCAAGAGTGTATTACTGCTGCTCCCACTGAGATTAAATTAAATGTTAAATTAAGTTCACAGTCGTCACAAGGTGCAATGACTAATAAGACAATAATAATAGTTTATTGATAGAGCTTTAGGCTGCAATATGCTAAGCACTCATTTCTCCAGTGCCACATTTAACAAGCTGGTAAATATTTCCACTCTGCTGTGTTTCAACAAACACAAATACAGAATCATGACATCAGAAATAACTCACAGGTGCAATAATGTCACAAACTGTAGGATTGTATTGTATATAGTCTGTTTATATTCACTGAGTCATGTGTGTTTTTTTAAGTATCATATTGCATTTGTTAGGAGCTGCACACAGCCTGTCAGCTTTCACTCCACTGCCTCCTGTTGCGTATCAGCCTGACGTTGAACATGGCTCCGTCTTCCTGACTAAACCCTGTCATGCATGTATCTGTGTGGCGCATCCTCACATGACAGTCGACAGCCACGGGAGGGGGGGGGGGGGATCCAGTGTCTAAGGTCACTGTCGCTTCACACGAGGAGTGTGTGAAAGCTTGTGTGTTGCAGCTTTGAGTGACAAGCTCGTGTGGATGTGTGAGCAAAGTGTGTTTTCTTTGTGCACTGTATGCATGTCATGCATACAGAATGTCATATGGGCTTGATATGTGACGTGTGAGTGTGTGGCACCTCCAGGATGTGTGATGCAATGTAGGATGTGTGTGTTTGTGTGTGTGTGAGGGCATATTCTTGTGTGTGTGTGTGTACATGCATGCACGCCCTGTGTGTGTGTGTGTGACAGAAACATAGATCACCAGAGAGAAGAGGATGGACCCCCAGTGGAGGAAGAGTGGAGTAATAAAGCACAGAGACCCGCCACGAGTCACAAGGACAGATCGGAGATGATGATGGCACCATCAAATTTAATGGGCTACAGGAGAAGGTGGGTGAGAGCAGAAGAAGAGAGGACAGGAGGAGCTGCTGGAGGAGGGGGCATGAGCTGTGGAAGGCAAAGCAAAGGGGACCCTCAAGACAAACAGGCTTAATTGGGGCAATCACTCTCCTCCACTTCACAATCTGTAATATGGCTGATTTGAATTATGATCTCAATATGTCCCTGAGAACCTTGGCTCCATGATTCACCTCTCCCTCCCAGCCCCCACCTCCTCCCTCCACCATCCAACATGATCCACCTCTGAAACCCTTACATCAACTTTTCGCGCTCTTTCAGTTTTTGCTTGCTTGGGATGATGATGCCTTGCCAGCCTCTCCTCCCCCTACTCCCCCCTCACCCCCCCTTTGACACCCTCCCACCCTCCCTCCATCCGTCCCGGTATCCGTAGTGATTGGAGGCAGGGATCTGAGGTTGCTAGGAGACGAGGAGAGTGTGGCAGCCGGCCTCAGTGTGAGAGAGAGAGAGTCACTGTGCCGATGTGAGAGACATTAGGAGAGAGCACCCCCTGCTGGCCACTGAGGCCTACAGTGCCAATGATCAATGAGATAGAAGAAAAGGGATAACACAGAAGTGAATATATGTGTTTAAGTGGGACAGCTGCAGTGTGTGTTTGCAGACTGTTTGGTCACCAGATTTGGTAAATATAATGGCAATGCAAAGAGAGAATAGTCATTATGATGCTCTCGTGTCTCTTTGAGAAAAATGCATCTTAGCATCATCACACTCTGTTGAGGTCACAGATTTAGAGATGAAGCTGTTGCAAGTGTGTTTCAACTGGGCTGCATCATGCTCTTTGATCTTGAAGAGTTTTACTGAGATTGTACAAGGGGCACCACACCTATTGGCAATCAAAGTTCAACATCTCATTTCTCTGTGTCCTCAGAATTATGTTTTCAGCCATGTATTATCAAAGCTCGGGCCAGTTCTCCTGATATAACACTTAATGTCCGTGGGACACTAATTGTGATATTGTAGAACACTGCAGATGAAAAAGGATCAAAGGCTGTGAAATTGTTCCAAAGCATAACTTTAGAGGCACGCATTTCAAAGGGACTGACGAACTGAGATTTCAGACAAAATAATATGAGGGCTGTTTTTCATCTTATTCAGCCTGCTGCTGTAATGCAAGGCCAGCTTCTGAGCGTCACAGCTGCATGTTTGTTGTATGACTCTGACTCCATGTGGTCATCAAGGAAACTGCAAATCACTGCTTGCTTTGTCACTGATTGTTGCTGTGTGAATGGGATGCAGCAGGATGTCAATGTTGCCCATGCTGGTATTTTGTTTTGAGTGTTTTCTGTTTTTATTAGCACCTACTTTTCCACAGTCTTACAAAATCAAAACCAATTAAATTCTGAGAAACCTGGCATTAATAACCACTGTGGTGTACATTTCAAATCCAAGTATGTACATATATAATATATATGTTTAAATATATGAATCAAAAATATTATGTGATGGTGATGGTGCCTATAACATGGAACATTGGATATAATATACAATATATTTTAAAGGTCATTTGTTCCATCTGCAGTGACTGTTCAGCTGTGGGAACGAGTGAGTCTTACAAATGTTATCAGTGCATCAGCACTCAAAATGGAGTCATTACTGTCATTATATCCACAGGCATAATCAGTCGCAGAAAGAACCTTCTAAGGACCCTCACACCTTCACATAGGAATGAGACTTACGATTGGATTGTACTCATGGTGATCACACAGTGCAGCCACTTATCCACTGTTCCTCTCTCCATGCACTCGGCTTATAGGACTATGTTTTTTAGTTTAGTTGCCCATTTACTTGCTTGAGTAGTATCCAACTTGCCAGTGTCTCAGGTCTGTAGACCTTCAGCGGAAAAGCAGACAGACACATTCAACACATCGAGATGAATTCTATGTTAATGTTTGTGCTGTTGCAAAATGTCCTTGTTTAGTTTTGGAGGTTCAAGGGCGATGCATGTCATTTTCGCTTTTGCTACTGAATGCAGATATTTGTTCAGATTTCTGGAGAAGCAGATGGCGTCAGACTGGAGCAACAGTTATCATGTAGTTTATTCACACGTTTACCTGGCTGGGTCCTATTGGGTTTGGAAATGTGAAGGTCTTATACATAATGTAGTCAACACATTGTGCAGCTCTCATATTTATTCGAGGATCGGAAACATTTCCACCATTCCTGTAGGCAGATACTGTGCTGGAAAGGACACAAGTCGTGACAATGTCAGCCATAAGTGCTGCAATGCATTACAGCCTTGAGACATTCCCTGTCATGAAAATACAGTGACGTAAAATTGTTCTCATACTTTATCATGAATTGAAATTGAAAACCATGACCAATGGATATGGGACAAAAAAAACAACGTGGGCGCTGTTCAACCTCCCTACCCATCTGATCAAGCCATGGAGGAAGCTTGAGTCTTTTTCAGCCATAGAACATTGTTCCTCATCAGAATTATATGAATAAAAATATGAATCTTTTAATGTTAGATTTCTCTCTTTTCTCGAATGTATCACCATCTGTCTAGAAGGTGATGCTTCAAGAACCTGCTGGAGAGAGAAAGGAACTGTTCCTCACAGTCATTTCTCTCTAACTAAGGGGGCAAAGTAGATTTTGAACCTGCAATATGTGGTTGCAATGGAGCGTTTTCTGTAAAAAGCATCAAACTTTGGCAACACAATAGAAGAGAAAAGATGGTTCTGGACTGTGTGAGTGTTGCATGTGTGTGTAAGAAAGATGTGGAGAGCATTAAGTGTGCTCAAAACTGGTTGCTTTCTTTACAACTGTGTGCTTTGAGCCTCCTCTTTGGAAGATTTTGTGACCTTGCCCGTGATGGAGAGAGTCTGTGTGTATCCCAGCAGGCGTTCCTGTTGATTGGATAGGCCTGGCTGGCTGACTTGCTGGCTCAGAGTATCAATGCCCTTTATCTCGCCTCTCGGCTCGTTCTCTTTGACTTAGTGGCAACACGAGTACACAACTGCATGTAAGTGACTCGCGGCTGAAGATCTGCACCGGCAAACGAGTGTCTGCATGAAATCACACATGTAAAAAAGCAAGTGTAGATACGTAGCCTGAAAATTATCCACAGTTAAGGCTCTGTGATGCAGTTGCTATGGCAACTATGATAGAAATAGACGTGTATCTGCAAGGGAATGAAATGTGTTGAACTGTTGTTTAGAAACTGAGAGATTTTACTCTTATGATTGACAGGTTAAGTGAGTGACTGCATTCGGATGTGTGTGTGCTTGTGTGCCGACTGTTTGTGTTGGGTTTTTGCGATTGTGCATGCGTGTGTCTTTGTACGTGCATGTGTGCTTTCTTTGTATGTATGCACATTGTGGTGAATGTGTGTGTGTGTATGGCACACAGCAGTACATTAAAAGTGCAGCAGCATGGATTGGGGTGGTGTGGGGGGTGGGGGGGCATAGGGCACATCATTATGATGGTAGAAGAGTGTGAGTGGGTCTGCACTGCACTCATTGGCCCTGTGTGAGAGCAGATAAGCTCAGCTCAGCTCAGAGACAATAAATTTAATGGGAAAAGGATTCTGTTTGTAGCACCTCCATTGTTGTTGTGGCCATGATGAGGTTGTGAGTGTGTCAAACATTAACCAATGGCTAGATATTATGGTAATGATTTAAGTGGCTTTTCTTTGTGAGAAAAAAGGCAATATAGCTGCACTGTGTCTACAATGGATCTCAGCATTAAGAGACCGCAATAAACTTAACAAGCTTCATCCATAGCACTGCAATCTACCTTCAATGCAATGCAGTACCTATTTGCACACAAATTGTCTGTTATTGACTTATTCATTTTCAGACATATCCCACCATCCCATTCAACCCTGTCTCCTCTCCCTATTGCCTTTGTACCCTGCTGCCTTCATTAGGCTACCCTGGTTCATTTTCTCATTTGAGATGAAATAAGAACAAAGAACAAAGGAGAGGATGGGAAAAAAAGAGATGCATTTTCAATAATACTAAAAATCATGGATTTTTATGGTAGAAATAGGTGAAAATCAGGGAAATAGCAGAAGCTTGAGAGAGGGAGGGGAGTTGGAGGGATGTGATGGAGAGAGATGAGGGAGGGAGGGAGGGGGGGTGCAGGAATATGAGTGTGTATGCATTTTCAAGGCGGTCTTTCTGTTGCAAGAAGAAGAAGAAAAAAAACACAGTAGTCTAACAGGAAAGCGAATAGAGGCATGCACGGGGGCATGCGAGTGACGGAAACTGACGCCTGAGATGTTCGTGTGTCAGCAGGGGGCTCGCGAGATGGGTTCGATTTTAGTTGGAGAAAGGTGGGATCACCTCAGCGGCGTGTGAAAGAGAGAGAGCGAGAGAGAGATAGAGCGAGAGAGAGAGGGAACAAGAAAGAGAGAGAGGGGAGGGGGCGGGGGTGTATGGACCTCACTGGTTACGGGACCTACAGGCACCCCGATTGTGCTCTGCTCTCATCATTTTTTTGTGGAGGTGAGGACAAAAGAAAAAAAAACAGAAAGGGGGGAATCGGAAGAAAAGGCCCGGGATCGGAGTGTCGTGACGGGGCCCCCCGACTTCGCCGCCGCTGGTCGGGGTTGTCTGGACTCGGAGAGGGTGAGGGGAAAAGCGGCGGAGCGGTCGACTCCAGACTGGGGTTTCCTGCCACACCAGCGGGATTGTCACAAAACAGCCTTTCAGTCTTCGAGGGGCCTTGTATCGCTCCGTTTTCAGGTATGCATTGAGGGTATGTTAGCTAGCTTGACTGGCTCGCCTCTCCCTGTTAGCTCTGTTTATTCAAGGCAAATGTCAGGCTGCGTGATGACCGTTTTCTGATGCAGTGCTCCAGCAGCTCTCTTGCCTCTATACGTTATTTATGCTAGCTAACCCATTTACTCACAGCCCCTCTGAATTTGTGAGGGGTGGTGGAGGAGGAGGAGGGGGGAACATCTGCACCTAATCACCCCTCTTTTGTAGCTAAACGCTGCCTGGCTGCCCCCGTTGCCTTTAGCCTGCTATAACGTTTTGTGCACCTCCTCAAAGGCTCGTAATAACGTAATAAACGCACATTAGCTAGCTTGCTCCGATGCTAGCTGGCGGTTTGTAGCCTAGCTAGCTCCCAACATTTGCGGCTAGCTCGCATACTTAATGTGAGGTATTTCGGCTAAGGCTAACCTCGCAAAGCTAAGAGAGGCAGCACTACAAAGCTAATTGTAATGCGTATGCCTTGCTGTGGGCTAACGTGGCTACTAAGGCTATGTTGCAAAAGCCAGTGTTGTTGTTGACGATAAAGCATTAAAATATAGCAGTGCTGGCGTTTGATCATGATCTGCAAAGAGCATTGCGTATGCTCTTATCAATTAGGCAGCCATGCAATTGATTGACTAGCTGACAGACTGCATTGAGCCAGTTTGCATTAATGCTGCACTGTTCTGTGTATTGTGAATGCTGCTGGTGCACAGTGAGCAACTGTGATTAATTAGTAATCAAGATATGGGCTCATAGAGGGATTTAGATCAATAATGTCCTTCTAACTTTACCAGTTTTACACTGCATCATCCACTGGCTTTGACCCTTAAATGTGACAGACTTGCATGCAGTATTTGAGGCTCAGATTGATTTACTAGGTAGAACCGGTTTGTTTTGTAGTTCTTCATTCAGCTCCTCATCACTCCCCCTCTGATTAAAAACATTACATCAGTGAAGATCAGTTCACACTGATGATGAGATTGACACACAAATTACACCAGGTATATGATTAGAATCATAAATAGTGATGACTTGTTATTGTGTGGCTCACATTAAGTTCACGCTATGACAACAAAAGTCACCCAAAGTTGTGTTCAGGCCATTAAGCATTTTATAGTGTATTTGAGGCAGACAATAGAGGCTTGTGTCACACATCGCAATTATGGGCACTGACCCCCATAAAGGTGGCGTCATCCCTTTAATTATCAGCCATAATAATTAAAGCCCATTAAAAACAAGTAAAATACACTAAAGTTAATGGTCTTCAGTCTCATTGTGAAGAGGTTAGAGATGGACTGCTTCTGTCTTGGCTCCACGAGGTTGTTTGTTTACATGTGAATTAGTGTTTGTGACCTTGTCTGTGTTACTTTGTTGCCTTAATTGCATGCTGCAGCTAACCCACTTTTCTCTCCACCAACCCTGTTTGTTATCAGTCAGAAGAGACAGCTTAGGCATGTATTGTTAAAGCTCCAACCACAGTAAGGGCTGTACTCTCACTGCATATTAAAAGAGAAGTGTTGATATGAGGCCAGCCAGCCTCTGAAAGTAGTGAAGTAAGGAGTTGAATGAATAGTGTATGCAACATGCAAGTCATGTTAACATTATTGTTGGTTTGGTGAACCTATTTGTGATGGACCTATGTGGGGGTTTTTTTTTTTTTTCGCGGTGGGCCACTAAAAATAAATCCGCGTATGGAGAATGTTGATGTAATCGGAAATATGTGATCCCAGAACAGAACTCTTTTTCAATGAAGACAGTCTCAACAATTTGAAAATAACAACATCCAAGTTACAGAAAGCCTAAACAAAGACTCAAAACTAATTCGATTCATTTTTTTTCAAGTTGCCTTGGTAATTACAGTATGTCGTAATTTACCACTGGATTGTTGAAATTAAATTGCTGAATAAAATACTCTGCCAAAAACAAAGAAACATTAGACTAGCCCAAAAAGGCTTTTTTTTTTTAACATTATCATATGACCTCAGTGCATTTCTCTATATAATCATTTAATTAGAACAAAAGAACTTTAGCACAAGGTATGATAAATATGGCACCATTTATACATGCTAATTGTTTTTGGTTCATCTTGTATTTGCAGAGTTGTGAAGGCTTCTGGTCAGCAGCTCCTGGAAAATGAACTTATCTGCATGGAAATACTGAAGAGAAAAAGAAAACAGGAGCTTGAATTGACTGAACTTGAAGTGGAATAAATGGATTACCCTCCTTTGGAAAATTGTTGCCATGGAACTCGGTAGAATTAAATGATGGTTGACAGAAAAAAACAAAGGTAAGACAGCTACATGCTGAAGATACAGGAGAGCACCAAGAAGAATCTGAACAGAAGAGTCAAAGAAAGAACAATTACAAAATAGGGACCAAAGACTTCTACAGTCCGAAGGAATGCATGCAATAGCAAAAAACTAAGAAAAGAACACAGTATTTCAAAGGGAATGACCAAGAAAAAAAACATCTCCAAAAGTATTACACTCTGCATCCAAGAGCCGATGAGAATATCAATGGAGTGTTTGCCTCTGGGAGTGTTTAGTGAGGGTCTGTATTCAGACCTCTTGGTTCAAGTTACTGCAGTCTCATACAGGTGTGAGTCAGGTCCCAGCAAACTTACGCATCTTGACAAACTGAAGGATTGCTGTGACGGAACACAGTGTTAATGTTTTTACTGAGATTTTTTTTTTTGCACAAGATGCTATTGAATCACAACATAATTTAATCCTGACATAGCTCTGGCCGAGCTGTGATCATAGCGGAACGTATACATGTAAAGACATTTGAGGTCGAACATCTCACATGGTGGTGCACTAGTCGTCCATGATATCATTGCCTGCTCAGTGCCAAACTGCTTCATGGAAATGACTGCACAATTTTAGTCTTGTATTTTTCTGCAGTAGAAATCTGTTTCACTACATATCTCTTTTTTTTTTCCTTTTTGAAACTTCCGTTTCCTAAGACCATTTTTTTAAGACGACCATACTAAAATCCCGCTGAAGAAGTAAAGTTTTCACCATTTGGCCTTTTCATATATTGATAAAATCATCATCTGTGTAACCTCCCTCCCCACTTTCTGCTACAAAAAAAGTGATCATAACATCTGTGATATATATTCGTCAGCTTGAACTCTGGTGGATTTCGAAAGCATTTCCTTGTTTTACTGCCAGGCCATAGACTCTCTCTTTGTCATTTATGGTTACTGCCGTAAGCCTTCCAGTTCCTGATCAGAAGCATTCCCTGGTATAGACACTGACAGATATTTCAGTTTTTAATCTAAACTTGGAAAACAATGCAGAATTTTTCGAACAGTCCAGCTCCCCCCTCTCTCCCCCCGGGGTTCAGTGGGAGGGGTGGAGGAGGACCTCCGTATCCCCCTCAGCCTGCGGATCCCCAGATCTCCCCAAGGATGACAGATGATTACGCGGGGATGCAACAGCAGAGCCTGCACAGAGGCCATCACCACCCAACTCAAGCCAGCCACATGCTTGCTTACAGTGCTCGAAACAGAGCAGCTGTGGAGCCACCACCAACACAGGGTAACATTCACAGTGGCAACACTAACAACCCTTACAGGAAGGACGTCATGGATTATTATTTTTCAATGGGTGGAAAGGACAGGCACAGAAGAGGGGGCATGGGCTATGGGGCAGGCTTTGGGTACCCTAATATTGATGGACATATACCTCACCAGTACCGGCACGCTGGATCTGGCTCTGCACCATCATCTGGCCTGATGTCACCTTATCCAGTAGACTATGGCTCCAGTGCCAGTTCAGGTGGAAGTACAGGTGCTGGAGCGTTCTCTCCTTCTCATCAGTACAATATGAGTCAGAACCCTGCAATGCAGTCAGTGCCAGGTTCTCAAATGCAGCATCGCCAGCACGGGCAAGCCTTCCCAGCTGTCCACCATGGACAACAGCATAGAAGCTATCCACACTCTGGGCACAGAATGACCCCTCAGTACCCACACTACTCCCCACAGGGTGGAGCATCCACAGGGTCATCAGGAATGTACAGCCCCCCTCCACAGAGGTATCTCGATGGCGCTGCGAGTACTGGGTTCGATCCCAAAGTCAACAGTTCTCCCAGTGTCAACTCCAGTTCAAACTCAGTCTCCAGTTCAGTTGCTGCTAACAATGTGGGGCCAATGGAGAATGTTCAACAGAGTTACCATGCTTCGAATTATCCTGGATATTCCCCACAGACGCATTCACTTCACAAGCAAGCCACACTACAGCACCGCAACTCTCAGCACAATATAGGGGTAGGTTATGACAACTCACTCAAGATGCAGCACCAGGGCCCGTCTCCAGGTTCTGTATATGCTAAACATCATCAAGCCTCCAATCCCAGTATACCTCAAGCAGCATCTCAAGAAATAGCCAAATCACCAATGCATCCCAATGCTCAACAAACCCAAATTAACCAAAACTTTAGCCCGATTTCAAACCCCTCTCCAGCTGCCTCTGCAGTGCATTCCCCCAGTTGTAGCTCCTCTCCTTCCCCTTTGATGGGTGTCTCAGAGGCACATGGAAACCCCTCAGGTCATGGTCCTCCTACATCAAACCCCCGTAGCAGCCATGGTCAGGGTAGATTACTGCAGACCATGCCTCAGTTAAGTCCCACGCCAAACTCAAATAGCAGCATAAGTAGTTGTGGTAGCAGTGGCAGTCATAAAGCTCACAGCATGAGTGCAGTTGGAGGGAGCAGTCTTCCTCCAACAGGCCGCAACAAAATGGGTCTAATCACAGGAATTGGATCTCGAGATGAAGGTTCCTCTGTTTATTCATCTTCTCCACATGACAAAATGCAGGATGCTGGCCTGAATAGTCTTAATGCCTTGAGCTCACAAGTAGCCAATTTACCAAACACAGTTCAGCACATGCTCCTCACTGACACAGTGCTCTCACAGAAGAAGGGGAAAGATGGAGTTCAGATGCAACAGGCAACACATGGTGTTCCCCCATCACAACCGAGGAGTCGAAATGCAAGTGCAGCATCAAGCACTAGTACAGTTAAAGACGGAAGTGCAGTGGGGATTGGTGATGGCGCCAGCTTAGATGCTGGTGCTGATGAAGACTCCTCATTGATGTCAGTTGGAGGCTCATCAGGGACCAAGGTGGAGCGTGAGGAGCAGTTTTCTGAGGGGGAACATGGTAGAGTGAGGCAAATGAGTGGTGCAAGCAGTGGATCTGAACCAACTGGCTATCACCCTTTGTCTCAGACTCCAACACAGACTGGACAAGCATCAAATGTGAAATCAGTCACCTCTGATTTACTGTCTAAAGAAACAATGGCTTCTGAAACAAAAGCAAATGAATCTCATGTTCCTTCTTCATCATCATCTCCATCCTTTGGATGCCAGTCATCAGAGACTGGCCCAACTTCACATTCAGCACCTCCAGTTTCCTCATCCCCCTCATCCACCTCCTCCAGTATTCCACAGCCAAATTGTGTCTCAGATCCTGGTTTAACATATACAGACCATAGAGGTGGCCATAGAAAGACAACAGAAATTAAAAATGAAGTCATCAAAAAAGAAAATGAAGGCGCAGTTGAGAAAACAGAGAAAGGCAGTAGCCACATGCAACGAGATGGAGAAGTCAATACACAGAATGGTCAGGACAAAGAAAATAGTTTCCACACAGCATCCAGATTACACAATAATGAGCGGGAAGAAAAGCACACGTCTGAGGAACAGCAGAGTGCCAGTGGTGTTGGTGTGATTGTCTCAGCTAGGTCGGAGGGAAGTCACACTGAAAAAAGCAAGCATCCCCAAGACAACTGTATAGAAGAGAAACAGTCACACTCTTACTTAAGACAGCCAAGCAGTCATAATGGAGAGGAAGGTGTAGACCTGAGTCTGTATTCTTCCCTTCACCAGAAATCAAATTTTGGACGGCCTCAAAATCCTCCCCAGTCTGGACCACATAAATATGGCCACCCAGAATCAACATATGGCTCGGATTTGTCAATGAAGAACAGAGGGAGGGCTGGCCCAGTTGGTGTAATGGAATCAAATTCCAGATACTTGGGGTACCAACAATCACAAACTGGTTACGGCCCTGTGCATCCAAAAGATGCAAGTTCTGTAGTTGAGGCTTTGGTGAAGAGAGGGCAAGGCGCAGGAGCGAAAGGTCATGAGGATAATTCACAACTGCAGCAATTTCCAAGCCTTTTACAAGAGGTTCTTCAAGGTTATAATTTAGATAGACGTTATGGCAGACCAGAGCAGGCATTTCCTGCCCATCTCCATGTTCAACAACAGTTTCAAACCAGACACCCGTATAGCATGACAGAAAGTATGAGGGTGCAAAGTGGAGTAACTGAGGCCTCTGCACATTCTGCCCAAATGGGTGGCTCTGGAAAGCCCCCGCATACAAACCAGAGGCATGGAGGTGAGCCTGATTTTAACGCAGATCCTCAGTCTTCAGTGAAGTCAGAGGTGTCAAATATTAAGGTAGTTCAAAATGCTGAAAAACCTGAAGTGGGTGTGTCTCAGAGTCATTTAGCACAGCCTACAGAGTCTCACCAGCCTCCAACGAAACATATAAACTTAGCTGACTATTCTCTGCCACAGAGGAAAGCGTTATCTAATGTGTCCACCCCATCCTCTGCTGTGCAGGAGCTCCTTTTGCAAGAGACAGAGCCACTAACAGGCAGTGTTGGTCAAACCGAGTCTCAAAAATCATCAGGCTCCATATTAGCCCCATCAGAGCGGCGCTCTGTCATCTGTGATGTGTCGCCAAACCGGCGCAGCACACCAGAGAGGGACAGGGAAAGTGACAGAGAGAGAGAGCGGGAGAAAAGTCAGAGTGGAGCCTCTGTGATTCAACAGCCATTTTCCTCTCCAGCAGCAGCCAATGATCTGAGTAAAAAGGATACTGGAGAGAAACAAGTGGTGAAAATGGAAACAGCATCAAAAGAGGCTGGCCTAGACACTGCAAATTTGCAAACTGATCATCATGGCAGTGGTGGAGCTAATGAGGCCGATATAGAGTATCATTCCAAGTCTGTTCACTCATCTGTTGTAATGAATGCTGACCCCTATAGGCGAGGTAATGTTGATATTACACCCTTGCCTTCTCATCCTATGAGCACTAATCCTTTATCTTCACCTTCGAGGCATCAGTCCTATCTTCATGGCGTTGATTTATCAACTGGCAGTGGAAGCAGTTTTCCTGGATATCGATATGGAGATACAAGAGATGGGAATATGATGCCACGTAGTAACCCTCATTTTCCCCCCCATCATCCATACCACAATTTATCCCCCCAGGCTCAATCCACAAATAAGCTTCAAATGTATCCTCACCCTCGTGGCCCCCCTCATCTTCCCCATGACATGACTGACTGGGTAAAAGCAATGAACAGGCCATCTAAGGAGATGATGATGCAGCCTGGTTCTTCTCCAGGAAGACATAAAGTCAGCCAATCAGAACAGAGACAGAGGATGATCTCCCAAACTGACATGCCCGGTGAACAACATGCAACAAAAACTTCACTCCATCATCAAAGTGCTTTTTTTGATTTGAAAATGTGGGAGTCCACACACTCGGGAAGAGAAGGCGCTAGAATGATAGAAGGAGACTCCTACTACAGAACTCAACTGCCTCCCCCACCTCTCCCTCCTCCTGCTCCTGTAGCCTCACACAGCACCGTTCCTCCACAAATGACTCATGGTCAAAATGCTGCCGAACCTGAGGTCTCCAGAGGAGCTACAGAGGAAACCAGACATCCCTGCCCACCCCCTCCGCCCAGCTCCACTAAACCTTTGGCTGACGTGAACTCCACTCAGCCACAGGTGCAGCGTCAGACTAAAGCTGGGGGTTCTGGAGACACCAATCCGCTTATGTTGCGAAGGAGAGTTCGTTCTTTTATCTCTCCTATTCCCGCTAAAAGGCAACTCCAGGATGCGTCTCAGCAGAGGACTGTCACAAATTCTCATCACTCCCCTGGGGCTCAGTCTGAGTCCAGCCATCACAATGAAGATGACTCATCCAGTTCAGATATCCCTTGTCCCAGGCTCTCGTCCCCTTTGCTCGGAGAGAATACCTATTCACAACCTCTATCTCCATCAAGTGGTAATACCAAGGTTCTGCCTCCCAGGAAAGGACGAGGTTTGAAACTGGAGGCAATAGTGCAGAAAATCACCCCAACTATTAAAAAGCCAGCAGGCCATGCTGATGATGAGTCAAATCATTACCCAGGCTTCTCTCACTCAGAAATACCACCGTTTAATGATTCACAGGACCAAGACTTAGCACATTTCCCTAGGGTCACAGGAGGGGATGATAGTTACATGGATGAAAGTCACTCATTAAATGACATGATTCCCTTCAGAGTAGTTGATGAGACTGGGCCGTTACCTCCATCTGCCTACCCATGTGATCCTCATCAGACATCCCAAACCCTAAAACAACAAGACTTTGACTTTGGATTAGGAGCCGCTGTGGCGTCAGCGTCTGGTGACAAGGAGGATTTCACTTTGCTCGGACCTCTACCCCCTCCTCCGCCTCTTCCTCGTCCCGTCCAGGGTTCCCCACCTCCGTCTTCATCTGCCCTGTCTGACATTCAACATTTCACCAACACTTACCAGCAGCTTGAGACAAGAAGAGGAGAGCAGTCTGCCGCTAATCTTCTTCGACAAAAACTTCAAGAATCTGGCATTGGATTTGATGATTATCCTGGCAGTGACTACTATGGAACCACCCCACCCCACCATAGCCAGGCTCAAGGCCACATGCTGAGTAGACAACATCAGATGTCCTCTGGTAGGTCCAGTCTGTCGCCACAAGATTCTAAGCCACCAGAGAGTGTTGTGCCTAAAGGCTATTTCCCATCTGGCAAGAAGAAGGGCAGGCCCGTAGGGAGTGTGAATAAACAAAAACGGGCCCAGAACCCAGCCCAAACACAGGCACAGGGCCAGCCTCAAGTCCCAGCTCAGAGCACAACTCCAAGTGCTCCTCCAGCCCCGCCCACTCCAGCTACAGCTGCTGCCACAACCCCACCGACAGTGCAGACTATCAGTAGCACACCAGACCCTGCAGCACCATCTCTGACAGACAATAAAAACCCTCCCTCACTGGCCCCACCTGTTTTAACCCAGGTAGTGAAAGTGGATGTTGAGAGCGAGGACACACAGCCTGAGATTGAGGTAAAACCTGTGCGAAGAAGACGCAGAGGTGTAAAAGATGAAGATGAGCCACTAGAAGCAAGAGGACGACAGAGGAGGAGAAGGAGGGGAGCAACAGCAACAGCAGCAGCAGCGACAGCAACGTCACAATCAGTGGCCAAAGATGACCCAGATACACCTTTAGAGGCAGGAGGGAGCCTCGGCACAAATAGAGTATTCATCGATCCAAATAGAAAGGGCCCATTTGTTCCACACATACATGTGGAGAACAAAATACCAGAGATTGGGGCAGTGTGCACCATTGTAAATGCTGAGGAGGACAAGATGAAAGGCGAGCGTAGTGCAGTCGGAGGGAAAGCAGGCGGGAGTGGAATTGATTCTCTCCTGACCTCAGCTCTTTCCTCCCCGTTATCTAGGAGAGATAGAGAATCAGAGAAAAGGGAGCCCGACGAGGTGGAAACTACACTTCAGTCAGGAAAAGCACTTCCTTCATCTGGCTATGTTGTTGCAGGCCCTGTGATTACAGAGACCAATCACTCTGGTCGCCTGCTTTGCTGCCTGTGTCAGAAATGGGCAAATTACAAACACCTTGGAGATCTCTATGGGCCTTTCTATCCAGCTGAATATGCTGCAAAGCTTCCCAAGAACCAGCCCCAGGTCAGACAATGTCAAGCAACCACAGGCACAAACAAAACAGGACCAAATTCAGACATCAGCTCAAATGCTTTGAGCACTATCCAAGACACACAAACACAAGATGCTCAGTTTACCAAGCCCTCAGCTGAGAGTGAATATGCCATCAGCCTAGATTCAAACCCAACATCTCTTACCACAACAGTCAGAACTGCCTGCATAGCTGGAAGAGAGGATATGATGATGCATGTGGCTGGCAAGCTCAGTAACACCGCCTCCTCTTCCTCCTCCTCCCCCACTACCAGTAAAACAACATCTCTAACCTGGGACATGAATCTAGATATCCGACCTATCCCTGAGCTTAAGAGGGAGCCAGACCTTGAGATTGACCAGCAACAGCAGCGAAAACAGCAACAGCTGCAGCAGCCGACGGATGAAGCTCAACAGCGACCTCAACACAGAAAGCTGACCTCACACCCCCGCTTTAAAAGGAGGCACAAATCAAGTGAGGAATCCCCCAGAATGGTGCCATCCAACAGTAAGGCGTCCCTGCCCTTCCAGCCCCCTCCGCCAGCCTTGGACTCCCTGGGACCCTTGGCACAACTTGCCCAGCTGCCTCAGATGCCCATGGACCCAGAGGAGCTGTGGGTCCATGAAGGCTGTATAGTGTGGACCAGTGGAGTGTACCTTGTCAATGGGAGACTGTATGGCCTGCAGGAGGCACTAGATGGCGCCAGAGAAACAGTGAGTGTCCTCCTTTGTATTCTGTTGTGTTGTTTTGGGATATTTCAGCTGTATAACTTATTGTTTCTGGTGTGAACTGCAGCTGTTTACAGCAAAGTTTTTGAATTGCTGTGTTAACTGATAAAGAGACATGCCAGTTGTTCATATGCCATGGTATGTGTTATGAAAAAGGTATAACAAATGCTGTAGAGTATATTATTAATAGTGTTATGTGTTCTTTACTGTTTAGTGTAATTCTAGGATGTATTGATCTCTTCTTTACCCTACTGTCCTTCTCTGCCCAGTGCTGCTCATACTGTGAGATGGTTGGCTCAACCCTGGGCTGCTACAGTAAAGGCTGTACACTTCGCTACCACTACCTGTGTGCCATTGAAGCAGGTGAGTGGATGCATTAAATACAGATGCACTGTAAAAAGTGAGTTAATGTAAAAAAATTCCATTAATGGATATTTATGTCTGTTAACGTAGCAGATGAGGCTACTATAAAACACAAATGTTGTTCTACACCATAAAAGCTTTGTGTGGCGATATCTGCGCAGTCCTGATATTCTCTGTCCCTCCTCCAGATTGCTCTCTGAACGAAGACAACTTCTCACTGCGGTGTCCGAAGCACAAGGTAAAGAAGGAGAGGTTCGTCTTTCAGTCTGTCTATAGGGAAATTTCGTTTTTGTATGATCTAGTGAATATCATTTCTCGTTTTTGTTTGCCACTGTCGATCCTCACCACCAGATCACTGACTGAGCTTTTATGCTTCATTTCTCTCATTCTCTCCCTCCAACCCCTGCAATTTTCTTTCTTTCTTTCTTTCTTTCTTTCTTTCTTTCTTTTTTTCTTTCACTCAGTTTACCCAGAGCATCCGGCCAGCCAAGTCAGTTTACCTGGAGCAGTCAGAGAGAGGCTGAGAGAAATGGAGATGAGGAAGCGACACAGGAATCTGGGAGCTGTAAGTTAAGATTTATTTGTGTGCTTTTTCTTCAGCATTTGTCATATGCAAAACATCCATGATGTTCATCCCAAATTATCTGAATTGTTATTTCTTACTTTCAAATTTTAAAATGAAAATCCTCTTTAAAGTGTGAACTAGTGTGCCAGAAGGGTACACCCATATAAAATCAGCTTGACTGGAAACGTCATGCTGTTGTGCAGGCAATTCCTGTGAAACATTGTTTTTTCATTATTTGGGGAACGGTTTCTCAATAATGGACCTTCGGTAAATGGACACTAATTTGTAGCCTCTGGGCTGTTTATACCTTTACGATTCAGATAATTTATTATCACACAGCAATTCTACTTCATGCTCTTTCTTGCTGGTTCTTAAACTCCTACTGAGGAAAATCATCCTGCTCTCACACTCCTCCTCACCTCACCTTAATGACTGTACTCCTGCCCGTCACTCCCTTTCACTACCTACTCCTCATTCTCAGTCCATTCTGTCCTCATGGAAACTAGACATGCCACATCATATCTCTCCATTTCTTTCTCTTTAAGTATGGTTACAGCAGAAATCTGATGGCATGCTGAGGATTGTGATTTAGATGTACCTGACTATAACCAGTTACACAGCACATGCCCCAGATGCCTGTTTTAAGTGAAGTTTACTTGGTGACAGCTTTTGGATTTGTTACATAGTGAAACTTTACTTTTGAAATCCATATTTGCAAATTCATGGAATTAGAAACAAATGAGAAATTTGGGTGCATGCCTCACCTTGCTTGTATAGATTTAAACAGTATAATGTCCATGAGTGAGAGTATCAGTAAAGGAATTGCACTTTTCTCAACCAGCGGCTGTTTGACTATAATACAGAACCTGTGATTGTTTGCCTATTTGTCCAATTTAGAAGGCTTCTCACAGAGGTTGTCTCCATTAAAGAAATTACGCTATGTGTAAGAGCAGTTGATTCTTTGCATCAAAATGTATGGACCATGGTGATGATGCTAACCTAATTTTTTTCTGTTCCCTTTCCTAGGTTAGTTTGGACAACAGGACACTGAGAAATGAGACTTGTTTGTGAAGCAGCCCCCAATGTGAAAGGACACGACTGGCATCTGTGACAGAGAACAACAAAAGGGAATGTACAATTTCTCAATGGGAATCAGCATTATTTACATTTAATACAATGGAGAAAAGAAAACTTTTTTTTTCTAAGAGAATTATTGCTCTTTACTTAAAAGCAGAAAAAGAAAAAAACAAGAACATGCAACATAGAGGAACGGAGCTACAAGTAAAAAAAGAAAAAAAAAAGACAAAAAAACTACAAAGATTGAAGTGGAATAAAATGAGACGTCAAGACTGATGGAGGAACTAAAGGAACTTTTCTGTAAAGAACAAAAGAAACAAACTTCCTCTCTAGGCTTACTTTGATTTTCCTCAGACATCCTCAAAGTGTTAAACTCTTGCTTATCATCAGTTACCTTTTTTTTCTGGTTTTCTTTTGATTGCTTTGATAAGGCGTATTGGGAGCAAGTTGGGTGTCAAACCCAGAAAAGGAAAGAGAGAATTTTGTATCCTCTCACAAGTAGTATCTTATCTTATGTTAGGATGATCACAATTATTATTTTAGTCGTCATTATTATTTTGTATCCTCATCATTATTTACTCATGAAAATGAAATGGATGTATCTCGCTTTATATTCAGTCAACACATGAATTGGATTTTTTTTTTTCTTTCATTCCTGGAGAGGGAGGAGCCAGAGTGATGTCTGGAATGTCAGGGTCGAGTTTGCCACAAAGACATTATTGCCTTGGAGAACGGACATCTGTTGCCTTTCAAAAGTCACGTGTGTGAATGAGAAGTGAGTGCGTGTGAGAAACTGAAAAATGCCGATATCTGGGTCTTTGATTCCATTTTGGTCCTTTTGAAAAGTGTTCTTATTTTTCATCACTGGGGTTTTTACGGTACAGATAGTATTCATGAAAAATCAGATGGACGCAATCTTATTTTTCAAGTACAAAATGTTCGTAATGTGCAAAGAGAAGGACAGAGCCTTGTAGGAGGAGGAGATAACACTATGGACTAATGCGTCCGCCATCTTTAACCATGCTGAGTGGAGAAAGATGATGGATGGGACACTGAAGAGTTTTCATCTGTGTGGAACTGTGTACTGGGTGCACAAGTGCGTATGTTCTACATAGGAAGTCACGTTTGACTGACGGGCGTCGGTCCCTCAGACAGTGATGAAACATTTTTCCAACTGAAAACTTTGGAGAGCGTGTCATATGAAGGCTGTGATTGGCCAACTGTACTGGCGAATGGGGAGTTAGCCTTACCAAGTACTTTTGAATGGTTTCATTCTTCACTGACACAGCAGCGATTTGATCGGGAGATGCAAAATCCATTCAAAAGAAGAATTGCCATAAAATTTACAAGTGAGTCGTACATGGTGTTGTCTATATCATTTTTTATTGTTATTCTTGTAAAAAAAAAAAAAAAAGTCAAGCTGAGAAGACAGTTACACTATCAAAACCATGCTGTATTAGAAACCTGTCAATATGTATATGAATTATGAATACACTTAAAAAATGCTTCAAGTATGCCCTCTTCTTATTTCTGAAATATTGTCGCCATCGTTGTTGCACCTGTTTCGGTTTGATCTGACACTTTTCAGCCCCAATTTCCACTTTTACCAAACTTTGCTTTTTGGTCCTTTTCTCACATATAAAAGCTGTCTCTATCGCTCTTTCTGTCATATACTCACACCCACGCTTCCTCTGTTCCTTGCTTCTTCTTCTTCCTGTCTTTTCAGTTTTAGAGGAGTGCATAACCCCATTCTGAGTCTTTCAGGCTGACTTTGGAAGACAGGTTATGAATGCACCCTCTTGAGTCTAGAAACTGTTGTACCAGGTCAAGGATTCTATGTTTCTGTCAGTCAGTGTCTGGAAAAAAACAATGTCACACTGTGAAGAGTTCGACTTAAAGAAACTAGAGCAGCTTCAATGTAAAAATAGAATCTCAAAACCAGAATCGATAGCTTGGGCAAAGGTTCAAATAGGTGTTCAAATGCAATCACGATGCAATCCTGAATGATAGAAGCAGATTCTCTAAACATCAATCCTCGCATTTATATGATAGTGTGTCCATTTGTGTAATAGCTCCGGTTTACTTGGTCCAATGAAACTGCCATTGGCTCCTGTTGTAATGGTTTACAGAAGGACAGTGTTGCTGGGAAGAGTAGAGAAGCGTCAACATCACTTCATGTGAAAAAAATTAAAATACATTGTGATTTTAAAAAGTACAAAAATATAATATACATGTTCATATTGGCTAGAAAACCCCTCAATAATGGATGCAATTGAGAGTGTTAAAAAAAATTTTCGGCGTGTGGAGCAGTTGACGATCAGGTTAAACTAAAATTACTCGACAGGTTAAATGGTCAGAATACATAGCTAAAAGTAATTGCTTGAAACATAGCTAAAAGTAATGCAGAAATTGTGAAATACCTAAAGGTAATACATAAACAGAAATAGTTAAAAGTAATGCAAAAGTGGTTAAAATCGCTAAAAGTGTAAGTGGTTGAATTTGATAACTAATCTGAAACTAATGCATCATGGAATAGTTAGTTAAAACTAATAGCTAAATGTAATGGATAAACAGTTGAATTATGTAACTAAAATGACAGGGGAAATGAGAAAATACCTATAAGTAACACACAAGTATTTGAAACAGCTAAAAGTTATGAATAAACAGCTAAAACATTCAGATCCTGCTCCTCAAAGTGGTCCGAATGCATATATATATATATATACAATTTTATATAATTAACAGTATTAGCAACATCCAGATTAAGATATCATGTCTTTTTTGAAAGTGAATTATCCTCCGGCAACAACAGAAAAAACTTTGCACTGAGGAGATTGCGGTTGACTGCAGTTATTAAATAACCCACCCTCAGAGTGCACTCACCACCTCTCACAGTCAAATAGTTGTCACTGAAAGTTGTAGGTGTACAGATATGGATTCTGCAAAAGCAATATTGTCCATGTATTAGTGTGTATCTGACATATTCATTCACCGTTGCAAGGTCGTGTTGATTTTCACACTAAAACAGTGAGTGCTTTTACAGGCTGGAAAGCATTGGAAGAGGGGGGGCAAATGAGAGGAGAGGTGAAAGAAATAGATCAAAATGAGTCTAGGAATCAAAATGAAAACAGATGGAACAGAGTTGTCTGTTTCGGATTTATAGGGATGGATTAAAGAAGGGGAGCGTGTGCGTGCGTGTGTCTGTGTGATATGCTGACAGTTGTGTCTGCCGGGGTCGGATCATAAAGACTGACAGTCACACTGCTGGCGGAGGTCAGTGTGACGGCCAAAATCCTCCGTCACTCTCGCTATCAGATGAAGAGTGAAAGGGAGCTGCGGCGGCTGGAGGAAGCAGCGCCGGATACTTCTTTCACCTTCCGCGCTTAACTCGATGAAGGAACTGAGGACGAAGTAAGAGAGGCTGAAGGAGGTGAGTGCTTTTTTTTTTTTTTTTTTTTTTTTTTTTTCTTTTCCCCTCCCCACCCTCCACGTTCAAATTTAATTCACTGCTTGACGTCAAGTGCTCAGAGGTATTGAGGTTTGAGCATCTGTCTCCTGGAGAGGTTCCATGGTGACAGCAATTTTCCTCTATTTTCCTCTGATTTAGCCGTCTGTCTTCCCACCAATTACCAGTAGTGTGCTGATTTTCTGTCACAGTCTTTTTATTCTTTAAATGTGATTAGTCATGTAAAACCGATGGCTCCCCCGCACCTTCTCTTTCAAACGCCTCACTAATCATCGAAGGCAATTGGGCCGAGCTGCTTCTCCTTGGAAACTAATAACATGCTGGTGATATTTTTAGTGACACGCAAGAGTGGAGGTGTAGCTGAAGTCAAGTAGTTTAACAATGAAAAACTTGAGACACTCATTCCCTTATCAGACTTTAACATACAGTGCTGACATGTGACCTTTTGTTTTCTAAGTGAAGTAGCTCATTTTGTCTTGAACATTGCTGTTAAAGAGTTTGAACATTTCACCACATGTCTGCCTCCATCCCGACTCTTCCTCCACCAGCCTTCATTTAATCCCCGCGGGATGGCGTTCCTGCAGCAGATGCGCTCCCCTCGCCTCTCCTTCATCCAGACGCTCGTGTCTCTCTTCCTGGGTGGCGTGGCCCTCCTGTCCTCCTACTGGTGCGTGGGTAGGCAGAAGGTGCCCAAGCCGCTTTGTTCGCCCACCAAGCACAGCAACTGCATCCCAGTTCCAGGTGTCTCCAACTCCTCCTCCATCCAGTTCTCCTGGGAGACGGGGGACGACCGCTTCGTCTTCCCCACCTTTCACACCGGCCTCTTCGTCACCTGTGAGGAGAACATCTACACAGACACATGGGGTGAGATACTAATAAGACAGATTTGAAATATTATTGATTGTAGGACTGATCAGTGTCTGAATGTGAGAAAATAAATTCAATCCAATCAGCTGAAAATGAAACTCCTCCCTGGTCACAAAGAAAGACTGAAAGCTGAAGATGCTTAGTTCCTTTTAAATGAAAAAAAAAAAAAAAAAGCCCAGATGTGCCACTAGTGACCCTGAAAAGGATTAAGTAAATAGAGGAAATTAATAAATGAGGATTTGCACAAAGAGATCTATACAGAAGCACTGACAGACCTCAGTAATACATGTAGCCGTATTCACAGTATTCAATCACTGTCAATGTAAGGGATGAAGTCCTTCATCATATGGGCCGGCCAGGTTGTGCATGGTAGAGGATATTCCCAAGGTGAGGCAGGGATCGGCACAGAAACAGAACAGAAACAGGAAGTGACACAAACTGAACCCTAACTGTGGCACTAGTGTGACAGTCAACGAAATGGGTCACAGGAGGAGAGGAAATCCAAGGTGATGCTATAAAATGAGGCCTGAGGTGTGTTCATTCGCACGCGTGTATGTGTGCGTGCGAGCGTGAGAGTGTGTGTTTGGATATGCGCTCAGCCCAAAGAGGATTATCATCAGTGTGTGTTCTGCTCACAGAGATTTAGACTTCAACAGTATGACTCAATTATGGATTAGAAACCCAGAGAGAGAAAGGTTAATAGGATTCACAAACATCGGCCGGGTTTTCACCATCTCTGCAGCAGCTGATTTGCAACTGATTGTAAGGATTGAGTTTCAATGATACTGATGTTCGGCCAAAAGCTTCAACCGACAAATGTGGTCATTTATATACGTTTGTTTTGTTTTAGGGAGTCCCAAAGATTGTTCAGCTATAATTTGTGTTTTTTTCCCAGTATATTAACAGTGAAGGTTATAATGACTTGGAGGTAAAAGGGGTCACTCTATGAAAAACTGGACAATGGTTGCAGCTGTAGCCAGACTCAGTAAGATCCCAACTAACATGAGAAAAGTGGAGAGTTTAGCAGTTTATAATCCAGATATTTCCAGCAGGAGTCGGTCGAGGCCCAAAACAGAGCTAAAAGGAAACACAGTGCTGGACCTAGATTCACCAGTTGGACCAAGACACGAGTCAAAATGAAAGTCATTGATGCATGAATACTCCAGGCAGGTGAATGCAGATCAGTTTAAAAGGTGATTGTGTGTCAGTGCTGTACTCACACCCTTGTTTCCACTTCCCTCAAGTGGCCAAAAATGTTGTAGGTTTAAGAGACACCCATGATAATTTGTTGTTTGAGTTAATGTCATATTGTCCGCTGTAATATTTTGATGGAATACTGCTTCATGTGTGTCAAAGTAATAGTTCATTTGCGTAAGAGCCAGAGCTCCATTCAAAGCTTTAAAATGAACCATTAGAATTTATTTGGTGTGGTGACCCTGAGAGCTAAACGCAGTGCAGCTGAAGAAGGCACATGCAAAGAGACAAACAAGAGCAAATGAAGAATTTGAGAACACGTGCTCAGTATTTAGAAAGGAATCACTGCAACGTGAGAAAACACGACCAAATACAGAAACACACTGTGAAAATTTAAAACACAAGCAAATGCAATGCCAACAGACAAACATGAGTAAATAGCACAAGTAAAGTATGAATGGACATGGGTTGTATTTTTCTCAAAATTTTCATTTTCCCATGCTTTGTTTATTTGCATCTGTTTTCTTAAGTCGCGGTGTGTCGAGCTTACGGGCCGACTGTCATTTCGAGCCAAGCACGGCCTCTGATTGTTGCAGCTGTCATGTAAACACACTGGTAAACAAGCCACAAAGAAGCTCAACCCGCTGCAAAAACAGCTTGTTTCTAGCTATTTTTAAAATGACATTGGCAGCGGTGGAGGGAAAAAAAAAAAAGCACATTTTTGGGGACGAAAACAAAAAGCTTTTATGTTAAAATTAATAAGTGAAAATGGAATAAAAAATCATCAGAATTAAAAACTACAGGAGACACGCTGACAAAATCTCATTTGTGTGCTGCTACTAAGAGTTTCCCTGTAAGCCTCATCCAGCCAGATTTATACCAGACAAATCTTATAATCTCCTATCAGTTTCCCTCCAGCCTTTTAAACACTATGCAAATTGTTACCTCAATCTGACCAATTTGGCAACACATGCACAGCGATTAGACAAAAAAAAAAAGAACGTTGTAAAGTGGGAAAACATAAGCAAATACAGAAATATGCTTCAAGTACAGAGAACACAAGCATGTACAGAAACATTGTGCTAAGAAGACAAAGCAAAAGCAAACAAACGTCATCATCGGCTTGACATTGGTTGCAGTGAGTTGAGCTTTCAGAGTCACTGTAATTTAGAGCCAAACACAGTGCTCTGATTATTACAGCTGTTATGTAGACACATTGGTAAACAAGTCACAAAGAAGCTTAACCGACTCCACGAACAGGTTGTCTCAATTTTTCTGTTTCTTTTTTTTAATAGCAGGCAGTTGTGGAAAAACACTTTTTTGAGGGGTGGGGGTCGCTTCACGTTGAAACTGATCAGTGAAATGACAAACAAATCATGCTGAGAAAGTTTCATTTTGCGGTGCCACTAAGATTTTTCCTCTTAGTCCCATCCGTCCAGATTTATACCAGACCAAATCTCATAATCTCTCATCAGGTTGCTTCAGGCCAAGTAAACACTTTCGGTAAACTGTTACCACAATCTGGTCATTCACAGTAATTAGATTGCAGTGTTCATTTAAATGTGCTATATACAACTGCGATTAGAAAAAAAGTTGGGATGCAGTCTAAAACATAAATAAGACAGAATGGGATCATTTGTTCATTCTTAACACCTGTTTGGATCGTTCCACAGGTAAACAGGTTCATTGGTAACAGGTGATAGTATCATGATTGGGTATGAAAGGTTCATCCTGGAAAGACTCAGCTGTTCACAAGCAAGGATGGAGAGAGGTTCAGCACTTTGTCAAACACATGATTTTATAAAGGAGATTAATACATGGGCTCAGGAACACTTTGTAAAACAACAGTCAGTAAACAGTTTGTGAGTAAATGACTGCATTCTGTTTCTCATGTTATGTTTTTTTTTTATTGGGGTTATACACTATATGTAAAGGCTGTGGGTTTTTTTTTTTAATCAGTTCCTCTTGTAAATGGAGAAGTGAAATATCACTGCTGTAATATTTTTTGCATGTCACCAGTTCAGGTGTTTAGCAACAGCTTTCATTGTAAATAGCCACATTTCCTGTTGGCCTAAGTTATTGTCATTTGTCTTTTGATTTCCAGAGGAGAAGTGTCGAGGGTTTCATACTTTGACTCCAGGATCTGAAAAAGGTAAATGGATGAATTTTTGGAGCCACTTGGTTGACTAATTGTTTAAAATCCAAGCCTTCATCTGTCTTTGTGCTCAGCCTCTTCTCCTCCCTCTGCAGCAATGATGTGGCTGTCTCTATCGTTGGAGCTCATGTATATCGGCCTGCTGTTAATCAGCTGCACGCTGCTGTCTGTGCAGTTGTGTATCAGGGCCTGGTTCCCCTCCACGCAACGCTGGGGCCAGCTGCTCAACGCTTTTGCTGCCGTCTTCACAGTCCTGGGAGGTACAGCTATTTTTGTACATAGATATTTCAATCGTGTCCAGCATGACCAGTCTCTTTTGAATGATTGTTTGTTTGTCTGTTTGTTTGTTTGTTTGCAACATAATTCAAAAAGTTATGGACAGATTTTGATGAAATTTTCAGGAAATGTCCTTTCTGGGACAAGGAACAAATGATTAAATTTTGGAGGTGATCTGGAATACCGCCATTATGGAAATGTCGATTTTCGGGTATAACTATTAAACTAAAAATGATATCGATGAGATTCCAATTGCTAAGTGTATGTTTTTATGGTCCAGGAATCCATTGAAATAGATAAATCAAAGGTAGGACTAATATTTTGGGGTGTAAGTCACAATAAGCTGGGGGAACTGTGCTGCTTGGTGGAGGTCTGTGCGCTCCGAGTGCTTTTCTAGTTATATTTGCGTCTTTTGTCTTCACAGGTCTGCTTGGGATGGTGGGTCACATGATGTTCATGCAGGTGTTTCAGACCACCGTCTCAATGGGACCAGAAGACTTCAAGCCTCACAGCTATGGCTACTCCTGGGCGTTCTAGTGAGTTCATTACACATACTGTACATTAAAACCACATACACATGGGGCCTGATTAAAACTGAGTCACAAGGTTGCAGACGTGCTGAGATCCTCAGTCAACTTTGACTTGGACCACAGTTTACTAAGGGTTTTGGCTCTGCATCTATTTGCACAGCATTCACTTCCTGTTGAGTCCGTACCTGACTATCACTAAGCCATTGTGAATTAGAATGATGTGTCTCGAGGCTCAGCTGGGTCAGGTTTGCAGGAAAAGCCAAGCAAACACTCTGAATTCAATCATCAGCCCTTTCAAAAAACACAATTTCACATCCACAGCGTCGGTGCAACTTTTGCGAATGATCCTGTGTGCCAAGCGGCCCTGAAGGCATCATTCTGACGATCGTCTGCTCAGCCTCTTCCTCTCTGATTAAACAGCCGCAGTGCTAATTATCAAGCCAGCCCGAGGTTTGTTGTCACTACAAACACTTAAGGTCCTCTTTCTGTTTGAACATGTCTGAACATTACTTGCTGCTCTTTACACATTGCTATCACTTTCTGAAAGAAGAAGCCCTGCATAAATAGTCTATATATATGAAACTGGTTTCACAACGTTTTGGGCCATGTGATCTCCTATGCCTTTTAATTCAGTTGCAAGAAAAATGTATGATACCATCCACCCATTTATTGACATTTTTTGAGTCTGTCTCATGATTCAGTCAAATAGAGGCTCTCTGCAAGAACCAAATCTCATAAAATGTACAGTGACAATCTAATGAATGGTGTCTCTCAGTTGGCAGCAATCACAGATATAACCAGACACAAGCGGGAAAGAGACATGGACTTTAAAGAAGAAGAAATGGCCTTTTTCCTGTTTGAAATTTGTAAATGCTCTTGTAAAATAAGCCAAAACTCTCAACTTAAAACTATACACGGAACATATTACACATAAGAAAAGCTGCACAGAATGAACTCTGAAACATTGCTTTTGTGTCTGAGCTGTAACTTCTTTCCTATGCTGTGGTCTTGCAGTGTCATGCAGCCGTATAGAACTCTGCAATTAATAGCATTTCTTCTCGTCTTCCCTTTTTTTTAATTCTGTTGTCGCCTCGCTTGTGTCAAAAACAAATCAAATTCTTGGGACAATGTCAAAAAATATGTATATGATAACAGAAAATGTCACACAGTTAATTAGAAAACTGTCCACCTCCAGTATCTCACTGGCTAAATAAAACATCAGATAATGTAAAAAAAAAAAAAAAAAAAAAAAATCGTTTCAAGATATGCTTGACTTTACTTCTGTAAGTCTAGCAGCAAAAAACTACCAAATGCTATGATGTCTGTTGTCTTTCATGAGGACTGCCCCAGGAAATGTAGACCACATAGGTCAAGTAGCAGACTCATCTCAACATCAGCAGTTGGAGGAGACTGTGCAGTTGAACTGCTGCAAAACTACTGAGGGAGACCAGCAAGAAGAAGAGGATTGATTGGTCCAAGAAACACAAGGGATGGACATTAGACCAGTGGGAATGTGTACTTGAGTATTTGAGTCTTTGTGAGACGCACAGAAAGTGAACGGATGGTGAACCATGTGTGGGTCCCACCGTGAAGGATGGAGAAGGAGGTGTGATGGTGTGGGGGAGCCTTGCTGGTGACAGAAGAAGGTTTATTCAAGGCACACTTAATCAGCATGTCTACCATAGCATTCTGCAGCGACATCCCATCTGGTTTGTGCTTCGTGGGACCATCACTTGTTTTTCATCAGGACATGGACCCAGAACACCTCCAGGCTCTGTAAGGGATATCTGACATACAGTAGACGAAGAGTGATGGAGGTGACCTGACCTCCACAATCACCCGACCTAAACCCAACTGAGATGGTGTGGGATGAGTTGGACCTCAGAGTGAAGGAAAAACAGTCAACAAGTGGTCAGCAAATACGTATGGGGACTCCTTCAAGACTATTAGAAAACTGTTCCAGATTAAGCTGATTGACAGAATGCAACACTGTGCAAAGCTGTCATCAAATCAAAAGGTGGCTACCTTTAATCTAAGATATCTAATTGTTTTGTATCCCTTTTTTTGCTTATTGCATAACTCCATGTGTGTTATAGTTTTTATAGACTTCAATATTAATCTACAGTGTATAAAATAATCAAAATAATGAAATTAAGATAAGATAATTCTTTAGTGATTCAGGAAGTTGATAAGATGTGTCCAAACCTTTGACTGGTACTTTGTGTAAAACATAAATGAGAAACAAAACATAAAAGAGAATGCGATCATTTGCTTAATCTTTTTGACATTTAGTCAATTGAAAACAGCACAAAGATAATATATTTAATGTTTGATCTCATCAACTTGATTTTTGTAAATATCTGCTTATTCCGAATTTGATGCGACATGTTTCAAACAAGTTGGGCAGCAGCAACAAAAGACTGGGAAAGTTGTGGAATGATCAAAAAAAAAAAAAAAAAACCCTGTTTGGAACATTCCTCATTCCAAAAAAAGATGAAAATCATGCTTTTCCAGTTTTCCGAGTTGTTGCATTTTCTCTTAGGTCAAAGTCTGAATGGAACCAGTCTATACTTGGTTACACACTTTGCACAGATGCATCAACACAAAAACACAAGCTAACCACATGCTTGTGATTTTCTTCCTCCTCCTCTCTGTCTCCATTAGCGTGGCCTGGTTTGCCTTTACTGTCTGCATGTCAGCCGGTGTCTCCACTCTCAACAACTACACCAAGAAGGTCCTGATGGTGGGACCCAGGCGGAACTCCAGCCTCAACCCCTGGAGCTTTAACTTCGTGGGACTCCTGCCCCCTGCTCCTTATTACACTCCAGGCATCACCCTGGCCTGTCCCCCGTCTCCTCCCCGGATCTCCCACCTGTCTCCCTACTATGAGCCCCTGTCGGCAACGTTACCAGCCACCACTCCGAGGCTCACGCACTCCCACTCCCTACCTCTCCCCCACACTGACTCCTTCCCTCCTCCCCCCTCCCACCCTGCGCCCGCTTCCCCGTTCCACCGCCTCTCTCTCCCCTCTCCATCTCCATCACCCATCCACATGACCAGGCCAGGGCACCAGGAGAGCCAGTACGAACCGGAGGAGGACTATAGCCCACTTTGAGCTACTCTACATATCCAGACTGGAATCTTTCTACAACTAGAGGACCTGTGCCTGTCTTGGCAATGCAGCTTAATGTTTGCTCACGTCCCATCTCATACTGAATTGAGATGGGCAGCAATCCAGTGACCCAAAGGTATTCAGCGATGATCATAGTCACTCAGTTAAAAAAAAAAAGACCTGAACATAGTACAGAAATGCTTCATATACTGTTACTTAGAAAACATCTTAAAACTTTATTTGTGTTTATAGAAATCATTTTCAATTTCATAGTTTAAACAGTTGATATCTCACTAATGCACAGAATTGAAATAAATGTCGTCACCAGACTGTTCTAAGCATTTCACTGCTTCTTGTCTGCACAGCCTCAAATGTAAAAACAAATCATTGCAGCAAAGTAGCCAATAGAACATAATTAAACAAACGTACATCTAGTCTGTGCTCCTAATCGAGGCAAATGGAAAAGCAAACAAACAAAACAAAAAAAACTTCAATAACTGGTTGAAAATCAAGTTTTAATATTGTAAAAATTTTGGTCATTGTCATCCATAATGAGAAATAACAGTAGCAAACATAAAACAGCATTAGAGCATTTTGGGAAACAAAACATATTTACACATTATATCTCACGCTTTAAGAGTCAAGGCAGCTGCCTTTCTGTCGTGCCGGGAGGAAACAGAGCTGACTGAAAGTACATGAGAGGTTGTGAAGGTGTGATTATAAGACACATGGATTTATATTATATTTGATTAGTTGATTTATCTAAATGGGCAAGTTTTATACATACTAGATGAGTGAGAAGAAATTAGTTTTAGTCTCTCTACTTTGGAGTTCAACTTACTTTTAAAAAAAAGCTTTACATAAACTGTCATTACAATAATGTAGTGTAAGAATTTCCAGGCAGACTGTGGTGAGTATGATTTGGCATTGTGCTTCAACACTTAAACCAGTTGTTTGAGATCATCCAAAATAATTTAACTCAACTGCATTATATTATCGATTTTACTATTTCTATCATTGCATAATCAGAATATTAGATCACACTCAAATCTACAACAGGTGACATGTGAATGGACTTCAACACAGCACAGCTTCGCCAATCAATACTTTGAAAGCCAATGCCATTATGTTGCAGTTACACATGAGTGGCACGTTATGTAAAGTGAGACAGGAGCAGATATATGAAACAAAAATTGGTGAACTAACAATAAGATAACAAACACTAAAACAATAAACTCTCCCCTTTTTATCCAGCACTCTTACACACACCCTTACATACTTACAAAGAGAAGGCCACAGATTTGACTCCTCAGCCTGCTTTTGCTATAAACCAGAAATATTGATAGATCTTAATTTATCGTAGCATCTTATCTATATTAAGGCAACATTTGTTCAGTTAACAACAAAAATATTCTTAATCATTAGATGCCCTCAAGAAATCCAGCCCAAACTGTGGCTTGTAAATACCCTCAAATACAACTGTGATTGATTGAGCTCGCCTTTCACCATCCAAAAACGCTGACAGCAGACTCAATTAAACGCTAGTGTGTATTTGAGAGATCGACAGGTCTGCTATATCTGAAGCTGAATATACACAAGCAGCTCAAATCTGACGTCCAAAACAGGCAAATACAAAACAGATTTCAGCTGAAAGAGTAGATCCAGCCAAAGGTTTGGGGCTGGTTGGAGCTCGCACTAGTGTCCTTCTCATGCAGTCTTCTTGCGTAGCACAAAGTAAGTGATGGAGGAGATGAACGTGAGAGCGAAGGAGATCCACGCCAGGATGTAACTGTGGCCGTACCAGCCGAATTTCTCGTCGCGGTGAAAGCGGTCTGTGTAGATGGAGGCTGCAATCATGATGCACAGGCCTGGAGGGGAAGGAGGAGACGTGGACATCAGGAGGAGGGAAATGTAGAGAGACAAAAGACAGAAGAAATTCTAAAATATATAAATACTCACAGGCAAGGAACTGAAAGATGCCAGAGATGGTGAACCTCTGTCCTTTGCTGAGGGTGAAGAGCTGAGCCACAAACACAAAGATGCCCAGGATTGAGAAAATGCAAGCGAGCACCGAGCTGGCCTGCACTGCCTGGAGGTAATCTACAGGGGGAGCCAGAGAGAGGGCAACACGTTAAAGATGTGGGTATGTGTGTCATGAGGAGTGTCCTAAATATGTGCTAAACAACATATGGACACACCCAGGAAACCGTAATGCCGCAGTGACACTGTGTTTCTGACAAATCTAGTTCAAACATCCAAAACATTTGAGGATTTTAGAACTGGTTTCGCTGCCATGTCAATACAAACAACTGCCGTATGTGTTGTCCAAAATTGTAATTACTGTACAACCAAAACTTTACCCATCACCATGCATGAGGTTCATAATCGTAAGTATTCACTCTCAGTTTTGCTGCACAATTGCATCTCTTTGGTTATATGAAAGCATCATTTTAAATTCATGCTGGTCTGAATTTGCAATGTGAAGAAAAAAAACTGTATAACTGCAAACCCCCATTGTGTGTCCCTGACTGATTTACATACAAATGTACTGGAAGGATGCCAAAAGAAATGGCAATACAGTAAGTTTACAGCTACATGTTTGTTCAAGATAACACTTATTTTTCATAGAGGTGATGTTTCCTGTTAATGAGCCCCAGTGATTTCTATAATAAGTTAAGCAATCAATAGAAAACTTGTGTGATAAAAATATTTAAATGCCCTTTTTCTCAATCAGATTCTTCCCCTGAGCAATGGGATCCTACATGAACACGCTGCTGTGTCTTTATGTCACTGGGTTGAAGGGGGCGGGGTTCAGCTCAAACGAAGGTGATGTCACTGGCTTGTGTGCACCAATCAGGATTTAGCGACATTTGAATTACAATCTGATGACAGTTAGTGGGTTGGTTGGCTGCTGTCAATCAAATCTGATCAAACCACACCCTCATGGCCCTGATGGAGTCAGGCTGTAAGAGCATGAATATTTAATGAATGGGAGATAAGGCAGAACAGGCAATATCAAGTTGTACCGAATGGCAGAAAACCAATGAAACACAGCATTAAGATTTTTGTTTCATTGAGACATAAGTATGTGTTTAAGTGTTGTGTGCATGGAAACAGGTTCTCCTCACTCTGCTGACCAGTCTGTCTGTGTGTATGTGTGGCTTTACCTTGTGGGTAGTGTGAGCCTGTGGGAAGATCAGTGTAGTTCCACTTTCCGTTTTCCAGAACCCACCGAGCCCACACATCAGTGGAAATGTCTTTAGTCACCCACCAGGCCTTAAGAGAAGGGAAGACAGACAACATGTTACACTTCACATGTGACTTTGTTGCAACATAAATATGGACATCCTCCCTTCATTCTGAAGGAAAATGAACAAATCAATCCTAACAGAGGGCGAAAGCAGAAGTGTGGATAATCATAGTTTCGATATGTTCACTTTTCTGACATACATTTGTTGGCAGCTGCAGGCAAAAAGACAACAGTCATATGGAGGAATTCACGTCTGCCTGTCACTGTGGCATTCGACAAGTCTCACTCCATATGCAACACTCAGATATTAATCTCACATATTTACATGTGTGCGTTTGTGTGCCGTCTGACTGACACCTCGCCTGCAGTTTAAATGTACATGCACAGAGAAAATGCACCGAATGGGACCAGGTGACGACACCGTGGCCGGCCCATCTGTCATCCAGAAATGTCAAAAATGTGGCCCTGAGAGGAAGAGCGGGACCACAGACAGAGGAGGAATGAAGGCCTCGAGTGATGAAAGAGAGGTGAGCAGCCAATCAGTCATCAGGCCTCACTCTCTGCTGTGTGTCGGCATGTGAGGAGCTGCACATAACTCTTCACCACTGTCATCGTAACACTCAAAGGAGAGGAAGTTTGGGGAAATTATGCCTTGGGGCTTGTGATGGGTCTATGTGAGGTCTATGTGTTTACTTACATTGTCAATGGTGGCCACCAGGAGGAGGATGATGCCCACGATGTGAACGGCAAAGATGGCAGCGAGAAGTATCAGCATGATGATGGCTGTGCTGGAGAGAGAGAGAGAGAGAGAGAGGCACAAGAGGAAACTTGTTATACCACTTTCCACCCGTTATTATGCAGGATGAATGTAACTGGAGGGCAAAGTCAACCTAATAAAAAAAGAGTTGCGCACACATAACAGCCCAGCCGTTAACGTAAGCTCAGAGAATCAAACATGGCCTGAAACAAAGGCCCCATGCTTCCTGCCTGGTTTTGAGAAAGGAAGCCATTAAATGACAGCTCCAAGAATGCACACACAATCGTACTTCTATACTTGTGAGGACCCTCGCTGACTTAATTTGTTCGCCAGCCCCTTACTCTAACCCCAACCTAACTCGAATCTAACCCTTAAAACCAGGTCTGAACCCCCAAACAGGTCTCTGAAGGCCGGTCTCAAAGTGAGGACCAGCCACAGTGTCATGTTCCAAAAATGTTCTCACTCCAAAGGTCTAAAACTCCAATTGGTTCTCGTAATAATAGATATACAAGAACACACATACACACACACATCTCCATAAACACACTCATTTAGAGCTGCAAAGCAAGGCCAAAACCTGGCACTCGCTCAGGGCGTGGTTTCACAACTTCTAATTACTTTTGAGTTACAGCTAACGCGCTCCCAGTGAAGCGCCTGCAAAAACACACGGCGAGATAAATCTTCCTATCAAGAATCAGGAGAGGTGCCGGTGTATGTAAAATTAAGTCAAGTTAATCGGTTGATCCCTGGGCAAGCAGGCTGTCTGCTGGTACAGAGTGTCGAGGAGGGAAGTCGACGGCAGGCAGATGAGTTTGGGCTTGTCTTGTGCTTTCAACAAATCCACCACTCCTTAAAATAACTGCAAAGAATACCTGCTACCCCCACCCACCCCTCCCATAATGCCCACGCCCCATCCCCTTGATTTGATAACTACATATTATCACACACCAGAGCCCCAAAAAACATAGTTAGGACTAGCTAAAAAACTCTGGTTTCCATTGTTCCTTAGGCCTCTTTTACTGTAACTGCGATCATTCTGCTTCACTGACCCCTCCACAGGTGTCTCTGTCCTGAAACGTCACAGATTTTAAAACTGTTTTTTCTTCCACTCTTTCTTCTATGTGAGATATCCGCAGCTATATCCAGTGTGGAGGCTGCACTGGGTGTGAACGGAGGAAGAGGCATATCTGGAATGTGCTGTTTCTGTCCACGGTAAAGGAGTGGTAAAGGGCTGGGTCCACACACACACACACACACACACACACACACACACACAGCTGCTGTTTCTCTCTCACACGCAACCACACACATACACAGATCACCGGGGGAACGCTGATACACATGTGATCACATCTTTACCAATATTTCCCGCTGGCCTAACAAAACTAGGACGAAGTGAAAGGTTTCTTTTGGAATAGTTGTATGAAAGTGCCCAGATACAGATGTGCTATTCTGCCAGATGTGCAAACTTTAATGAACAACTTCTGGATGGGCAAAAAAAATTACAAGTAAAGTTAAAAGCTCAGCAGCTGGATGCTTTCATTTACAACACACTGGCAGAACATTTTGATCAAATGTCTTCCAAAATGTCACCTGCTAACAAGACTGGGTTTTTAGATCTGGCCAGGATGCGGCATATTTTCCATTGGGCAAAATGGAATACATATGGCTGAGGTTAGTTTGAGAATGTTAAAAATCTAGTCACCAGTCACTTCACTACAACAACTGCTGCAGGAACTGAACACATCTGGAAAGCAGCCTCATCTAGTCTGTAATGAAAGACTGTGATTCAATAACAAAGTTGCCTATGAAGATGAGCAGGTATATGGGAGCTACACACACACACACACACACACACATACACACCTTTACTCCCAACAACATTTGCTTTTCTTAAATAAAAAATAGAGAATCCTGAAGCAAAAGTGCAGGACGGCTCCTGTTGTATTGTTCTGCAGCAGCTATAGAGAAACACAGAAGGATTCAGAAAACACAAGAAGACTCTTTGACTTACTGTTTGATGGCTGTGTGTGTCTCTTCAAGTCTAATTCCTCCTGCTCTCTAGGATGCTAATTTCAGACTCGGAGTCTAAATGCACAAACACTTGGAAGTACCCGTCCGCCCACTTTTACCCTGCCTTCTTTTTAAGTCCACACCCCAGACAAGCCTCTCGCTCTCTTGATCACATAATCTCTGCCTCCTCTACGCCCTCCTACTCTTTGCTCCCCGTCCCACCCTCTCTCCCTCCGTCTGTCTGCTCTTACACACATGCAAAAAGCTCCAGCCGGCCGCTGTTTCAACAACTTTTTTTTTGTGGGCAGGCGATAGATTTTCCCTTTGTGTTTTGGGTGTCTCATGTCTTTGTCACTCAGCTGATGGTGGTGATTTTCTCCTAGAGGGCAGCTGATGACTCACTGGTGTTTGAAGGGGGAACTCCCACAACATGGGACCTTATTGACAATTCTACGCGTGCTGCCATGGAGACAGACTGCAGCCTAATCGCAGTCACGCCGTTGCTGTTGTGTGTGTATAAAAACAAAAACAGTCAAACACACACACACACACAACTGATGGTGTAGTGTTTCTTCCTGATCGCCCTCCTTCGTCTTTTCCCGCTTTTGTTACAGAGGAAGGAGTGTGAGGATGAAGGAATGTTGTTGGTTGCGAGGGAGAAAGAGGTGGGGGCACACGGGTGCAAGTCATAGCTTGAGTGAGCGAGGAGGAGGGAGAAAAGAGGGAGGGGATGAGAAGATGGAGAGAGACATGAGAGAGGAATTTGGAGGGAGAAGAGGGGGGGTGGAGACATTTCATACCACTGCGAGTTCATTAATTGTTGCTCATCATCATTGTTTCATGGCTTTCGGTGACCGATTTGCTCCTAATGAATCCACTGAGTCATCCGCTTCTTGAGCACATCACATGCATTCGTTTAGTTTGAGGGTGAGTCTTTTAACAGCCGAAACATTTTATCGACTTATATCACATTACATAACGGCGTAACGACACCTAATAACGTCTGCCTTTTTCGTCACAAAGCTTGTTGATTTTGTGGTTAAATTCCTGCGGCAAATCACTGACATCATTGGGGTAAAAGGCTCAACCATATCTAATGAGAAGGATTTTTTTTTTTTTAATAAATACTGCGTCAAAGAGCATCATCACGGTCTAATATGAAAATACTTGCATGCTGTACAAATTTGAACAAAACTCATTAACACAGCAAAACAAACATACACAAAACAGCTTTAACTCGATTTTATAGTTTTATGAGGTTGTGTGACTTTTAAGCTGTTGTAAAAGTTTTGGGCGGGGACAACTCATGGAGTAGAGACCACGAATGACAGGAAAAACTTTTGTTCAGTTTTCAGACATGATACATGAAAAACTAGTAAAGCTGAAATTTGCTGAAGAGAATGCGTGCATGCTGAAAGCTTCAGTTGAAACCCTTGAAACAGAGGAAATGCTCACACAGGTGAAGTGAAAGTTGTCAAAATAAAATGACTGAAAGAAGGTAGAGAGAAATTGGCTTTAATCAATGGCAGATATTAATAATATAGGCAATACAAGGAACATTAAGTCGTACTGTGCGGCAGAAAATCGATGAAACGTGAACATGTACAACCTTCCTCCATACTAAACTGGAATGAATGAATGAGTACGACTGTGGGTAAACTGTTTGTATGTGTGTTCTGACATGCATTTGTTGGCAGCTGCAGGCAAAAGGACAACGATCATATGGAGGAATGCACATCTGCCTGTCACTGTGGCATTCAGCACAATCTCACTCCATGTGCAACACTCAGGCATGAATCGCACATATTTACATGTGTGTTTGTGCAGCGTTTGACTGACACCTCGCCTGAAGTGTGGAAATGTCAGTGTAAGCGTGAGCACCAAATCAAGTGCATGAAGTGTCGGTTGAAGTGCAATTATTGAACGGCGAGAAGTCAGTTGGAGTGTGATCACTGAAAGCAGATAAAGTTTAAGAATAAGAAAAGAAGTGAAATTGTTGTTTGACACATAATTGCTGAAGGCAGTGAAAGTGTCGTTGGAAGAGTAAGCAGTTGAAAAGCCAGTTGGCATCTAACCACTGAAAGCAGCTGAAGTGTGTCTTCATGAATACAGTTGTACTGTCAGGAGCAGAGGTGGAAGCGCTGATGGCTGCTCGAGTGTGTGCCATTTGAAATATTGGCTGGTATATGAGTTCTTGAGTGGACAAAAGTTTGTGGATGTGGCTGAATGAATATGAAGAGGTTGAAGAGGAGGTTCAAAGATGGGCGAGATTCTCAGAACTAGAATACTTCATTGTGACGACTCCTGCACTTCACTGCCAGTCTGTTTTTCAGACAGCTGGTGGGTGGGTCAGAGGATCATCCATGAGGAATACCTGGGCCCAGTGTTCCCAGTCTATAAAGCTCTGGCTACTACTACCAGTCTCTTTTTCCCTGCGGGCACCTGTTTGATTATGTCGCAGCTGTAGTTCCTCTTCACTTCTTCCCTCTACTTTGTTTCCATGCACCTCACAACACTCACACACTATCTCCACTCTCATGCACACCCTTATGGAAAAGGAGAAGTAAACCTCCCAAAAAAATAGTGTCCAGAAGAAGAGGAAGGGCGATTATTCTGACAAAACAAAATGTACAGTTCGTTATTGTCAAGGTCACCTCAGAGTGTGCATCTTACTGTCTCCTCCATCTGCCTCAGGCTTCTCCATTTGAAACTGTTGAGCCCTATGAATATTTGGGAATGTGGCTGGATACGAGACTCACTTTTAAGATTCACATGGCTCACAAACTGAAGTTTCCCATTGGATTTGCGCACAGGAATACATTTTTCTCTTTTGCTAGTTGGAAAGCAATTGTACAGTCAACAAATATTTGTGCTCTTGATCATGATGATATTCTACATATGCATTCATCTCTCCCTCCATCTGAAGGCCTCTTATTTATCACAGGTGATACATTCCTCACTCACTGTTGCATATTACATTAAAAGGTGGGATGGTGCTCTACAGCAAAAACTTACCTCTACTCTCAGTTCTCATATCAGAAGTCGGAAGTCGTAGGATATTTTAGCATTAGCCATACCACATGTTTAAAGTGAGCTTCAAATGCTTTGCTCGGAATGAGCTGCAACAAAACTAAAATCTCTCATTTCACTCATTTCATTTCAGTGTTCGGCCTGTAACTGCTCTTCTTAATGTGAAACTAATGTAACTTCTGTGTGTGTGTGTGTGTGTGTGTGTGTGTGTGTTCACACTTGTAATATGTGTAATATATTATATGATGATGATGATGATGATGATGATGATATGGACAGACCAGAGACAGACCAGAATCCTCTGTGTGAGGACTGGGAGGCTGAGGTCACTTGTTTGCTTCTGGAGAGTTTAAAAATATGCCAATAGGCCAACCGAAGTCTGAGTCAAAGGCTGAGCAGAGCACCTGGTCAGTATCATGTCAGGCGGCCTCAGCCTCAGGTATGAGCCAGCAGGATAATAACAGGCTTCAGAAATAATTTACCTGCCAATACTGTGGCCTTGAGAGGCAGCGGAGCCTGCTGGAGTTCCTAGCAAGGCTACTTGTGTGGCTACATTATTGTGGGGTCATGAGGTTGCTCACACACACACATACACACACACACACAGATTCACACATGCATAGAAATTGCATACACACCATTGCCTGACCTCTCTCTTAAGAATGAAACCAAGGCCTGTGATGTGTGTGTGTTTTAATGTTTTTGCCATAGAAAACAACCTTTTTCATACACAGACACACAGAGGGACTCAGACATAAACTGAATGATGCCTCTACCATGGCAGCACTTCATGTTTCTTACACACATCACTGATTTCATAATGCTATCAAATTCCATGGAAGCCACAATAAATATACCACCCACTTAAGAAGTGAATGACTGTCCCTTTATGCATGTTAAATAATCTGTATTTCAGACACCACACCTTGACTGTATACTTAACGTCCTAACGTCACGCCCAAATCCCTACGGGAAACAGTGTCAGTCCTTTGAAATTCTGCAATTCAGGTTTGGAAAATAGTGATCTAATCTTGTCGAAATCGACACTACATCTGCTGCATCTGCTGCACCAACCAACACAAACAGCTCCACCCGCACTGACAGACCACTCCCTCACAGGCGCGTGTGCTCATATCAGCTCCATTAGATTATACAGATTATACATCTGTGACTGTAAGTGTTTGTGAGACACGACATTGAGATGACACAAAGCGTAGAAAAACACAGGAGAGGGACAGACTGTGAAAAAGACAGAGGTGAGAAGGAAGAATGTGGTTGGACCTGATTCTGTTCTGGGCGTGTCGACCCCACCTGCAGGTGAAGTAAGCCGAGGCTTGTGCTGTACCATTGAGTGTAATATGGCACTCCCTCCAGCCAGCTACGGAGTGAAACCAGCACACATGCCTGTGGAGCACAAACTACTTCTGCCACTAGAGTTATGCAAGAATCAGGCCTTTTTTCAGTTTGGTGTATTTTCGGGAGAGGAAATGCCATGAGTCATGCATCAGTCATCTATCATTTTTCAGAGTAAAAACTTAGTGGGTGTTTCGCCATGCCGCTGTCTGCCGCCGTATGTATCGGGGGGGCGGAGCAGGATCCTAGCCACAACACGTTTTTTAGATCCAAACACAAGTGGACAAATCACATGCCTGCGTAACTACTGAAGAAGACCAATGAGATGGCTTTCTTCACAATCGACCCTTTGTCGTTCTGTCATTGCTAATCCTGGACCGGAAAAACCAGCGCCGTAAAAAATCACTTGGAACAGTTGTGATATTGTCTGTTCTGTTGAGTGTTGTGTGCACAATCTAACGTCGACTCCTAGAAATAATGTTTGAGGGTTGGCTGGTTCAGGGCTGTTCTGTTAGTTCCAGGGCCTGTTTTACTGCCCACCGTGGGGTCATTAAAGAGCGGACTGCAGGCCTGAATCTGCTGTTAAGAAATGGCTGAAACACACAGGCCCAAACTTTACTATAGTGTGACATTTCACATTGTGGAAAATAAGCTATGCGGCTTGTCAAGAGGACAATGTAATCCCCCCCCCCCATCTTCAACAAGCACGTCCTCTGTCTTAAAGCTCTTTCATCCTTAATTTGTAAAGTTGGACGTTCATCTCTTTGACACGTTAACAAAAAGAGCATCGGCTAAATGCCAAAAATAGGAATTAAATGTAAATAGACAAATAGGATTTATAACAGTACAGATTGCTATTTTTGGTTGAGTCATGTCAAAATCCCTTAATGAAGGTGTTTGTGAGGAGTCTCAGCGAGTGACTGTTTCAACATGGCTGTGTGAAACAAAGCCGGCAGAGCGCTGCCTACATGCCAGGGGAGTGAGTCTGACCACAGCCAAGTCACTGCTGCTTTACACAATAGTAAAGCTCTCTGTCTGTGGTTGGCTGTCTCACTCCGCTCATTCCTTCTCTGCCTTACACAATGTCGCACCCTGCCCTGAGATTTCTAAACTCTTATTATAAAAACAGCCAGAGTGTGTATTTACAGGATTTGCACGGGCGCTTTCAAAGACTTCGGATGCGTGTGTTCTTTTGAGTGAGGCAGAGCAAACACAACGGCCACCGTCAGCGGCGGTCGGTGTTGAAACTCTCACCTCACCCCAGGCTGTTGACTAATTGGAGAAGCCGACCATCGCCCTCGTCCCTGCTGCCAGTGTCGCCGGGCTGGTTTTGATGATGAGCGAGTGCACAGGCGTGTCAGTGGGGGAGTGAGACACACACATTCTCACACAACCACACACACACACGCACGCGTACTCACACTTACATGCACACCTGCTTACATGTGCATGTACTCGCATATTCTCACGTGCATGTGCATATTGTACGTGCACACTCGTCATCCTCAAAGGGAGGGACACATTGCCACAAGCATGAGAGAAAAACACACACACACACTAAGAGCTTCCTTTCCCACTGTCCTTCTCTCTGTTGCTCAAGAGATGATCATTAGTTTCATTTTCCAGTAATGGTCACCCCCGCAGTGTGTGTCCATGTTGTGGCCTTCTGTTTGATGATAATTTGTTGTTTGAAGGCACCCACCCCCGCACTCCATCATTAAGAAAATACACCATTACGTCTTTAACATCCATGTCCAAGACGTGTGGCAACCCGAACACCCGGGTGGGCAAAGAGTGTAGGTTTAATTTAGGATTAGAATGACCCACAGTTTTATTTGTATTGGTAAGCATGTACATATCCATTACATCCCTTATGGTGTTCCACAGGGCTCAATACTTTGTCCATTCCTTTTTTTATTATGCATGCGTTCACTCAATAACACAACACAGTGTAAATTTTGAAAACAATACAATTCAGTCCATATCCTTGTTTTTATCAAATCTCACTGAGAGTTTATTTGTACTTAGTTTTACTTCCTTGGTTACGTAGTCAAACATTCATATTATTCTCCTCCGTCTAATTGTATCTTTAATGTTTTGTTTGCCACATTTTGTTTTAAATGGTTTTTACATATACAATTTGATGTAAAGCACTTTGAGCTGCATTTGTATGAAAGGCTCTATACAAGTAAAGTTTATTATTAGCAGTAGTAGTGGCAGTATTAGACGATACACTGTTTTTTTATACACTTCCTTACTATGTACATGTATTTTTTAGAAACATTGTGCACTAGGGCAAAAGAAGAAGGAAGTGTCTGAATTGTGCCAAACTCTTACATTTGCTCTGAGAGTGAAAAATATTGGAATGAGAGAAGGAAAGAGAAGCAAAGAAGTAGCAACAGAGGAGGTAGACAGACAGAGGTAAACTCTGAGTAAGGGGCAATCAAAATCAAATTAGGACATCAAAGAAAATGCTGAAAGAGTTCCTGTCAAAGCATTTGCATGTGCCCTATTGGCTGCCTGCCTGTGCTCTGAATGAGAAATCAGACAGGAGCAGCTTCAGGAGAGACTATTATGAGCCAGACATAGCCGACATACAGTAGATGTGAGCCACTGTACTTTCTGAAGGCTGCGGTACAGCTTCCAGTGGGGCGAATACAGTGTGTGTCGGCCGCGGTGCCCGAGCCACCGTTTACATTCAATAAAAAAAGAATTCCTTGTATTTAGTCGAGCCAACCCGTTTCCATGGTTACTGGCCAGGGGTTTTCATCCTTGATTCACTTCCTCACCCTGAGCGCTCTTTTTCTAGACCTCACTCTGTTGTTTTTCCCCTCCCTCGCTGACATTACTGCATTTAACTCCAGCTTCTCCTCACGTGATTTCTTCTTTCTCCTCTTTGGGAACATTTGTGCTCCTCCTGTTTCCTGCTCAGTGCCACCCCTGCGTTTATGCCGCCCCCACAATGCCTTGCTCTCTCAATGAAATCCAGACATGCACACTGTACTCTCGCTCTGAGTCTAAAGAAAACAACTCCTGGCTGTAGCTAGGCAACTCCAAATATGAGTCATCCCACTGCCGCACCCATCATCAACTGATCACCCCCCCCCCCCCCCAACAAATCCTCAATGTACACACACACAGCATCTGAGCCACTTTATTAAGTGTAATTGTTCAAGGCTTTCAAACTATGAGGCTGTGTGGTTTATCTAATTCCTCACCACACTGGTCTAACCTAGCGGTGAGGTACACGTGGAAAGACAACCCTTACAAGGGAGACACTGTGAGAACATTTCCAATCTGTCCTCAATTGATAACATCATGACCGCAATGTGATGACTGATCACAGCTTGGCAGCGTCACTTTCTGTCAGATGGTGGAGTTGGCAGCAAACGAACAGAGATACTCTGTCTTTTTTAAGGAACATTTATAAACTTATATTACTTTTATGTTCAGGCCGGACAGCAGTTGGGAAGAACACTGGCAATAGAGATTTTTATTTCAAAGTATAAAAGTATAAAAAAAGTAAACAATGAAATGCCTGTGAGTGACATACAGGAGTTGGTGGTAAATCAATCTTCCAATGTGACTTGGTGTGACTTGTTTCTGTCAATCAGATGAGAGATCCATTTTGACCAAGCTGAGAGAATAATTTATTAGAAAAGAGGGCAAAGGTCAAATTATGTCAGTGATGGCATGAGATTTGTCAGAAGGGCAGAGCCGCATATATTCTGTTATCTAAAAGTTATCTAAATAGAAATTATACTTATACTTATACTTTGAAATGATTCTGAGACATGATGCTTAGACAGACAGACAGCCAGACAGACAGATACAAAGATAAGGCTACATAAATTAGACAATGTTCATGAAAATAATCCTCTGGAATTGCTAACTTGGCGCAATGCAGTGCCGCTGCCCTCTAGTGGACAGAAAAGCACATTGCGTTAAAGCCATAAACATTTTACTTTTGTGCTGTGGCTGGGTGAGGTGGAGCTAGTTGGGCCCCCACAGAAGGTCGCAAAACAACTCTGAGGGACTGTTAGATGGTGTGGGAAATGAGATGGAACAGTAATGAAGAAAAAAATATATATTACACACATTTATATTCATGTTTGGACGGATCTCTAAGCTGTGTATTAAACACAGTATAACTTTAGCAGATGTTTAAATAAATCTAAATGAATGAATAAAATGGTACTGATACCAAGTCATGGAAATGTGACAAGGGGCCCTGACTACACGCTGCTTATTTGTAAGGGACCACAAGCCAAAAAGGTTGGAAAGCACTGGTTTAATCTGTAGCAGAGCTTTGTGTTTCATAAGAAATGAATATCTTTTTTACATTAAATCTTCACCTGTAAATTGGGAACTACATCTGTAAAATAAACAAAGTCAGCACAAGCACCTGAACTTTGTACTTAAGTGGACTCCTTGAGAAAATGCACTTAATAAGTTTTAACCACTGATTATTTGAAACCTTGAACATAAAAATAATAATAATACATTTGAAATGTGAGAATAATTATCCTACTCCTACTGAGCATGTGCCACCTGGCTAATTAAGGCCAATTAGTGAACAGGTGTGTCGGCAGGAAGTCTCCAAAAACACTGCAGCTGTTCACTCAGTCCCAGTGTTTTGGTGCATGGAGAAGCTCTTGTTTGCAATGCATCTGAAACTAAATGGATATTGTGTCCTTCCCATCTACACCATCACAACAATAACTTTAGCTCTAGTGGGCTGGTGTGAGCCCACTGGGTATTCTTCCCAACCAAGCTCTCGTTCGGCTCTTCATAATGACAGGGGCCGAGTTTTAACGATGAGAAGTCTCAGCCTTCCACCTGACCTCCCAAACCTTCACTACTTGGAAAACCGCGACGGGACAGAGACGGGAACCTCTGGAGGGAGGCCTGAACAGACTCTCAAATCCAAAATGGCGTACAGTTCTACTGGCATCAGAAGCAAACCCAGGCAAACCCAGGGAGGGTGGATGCATAGGTCACTTCTCTCCCCTGAAGACTGCAGCATGGGGGAAATGAAGCCTGTCATCCATGGCAGGTTTTTCATTACTGGCCAACTTGAAACAAACAATCCTAATGTGGGCTACCAGTCAGACGCTGCTGTTTCAGGTAAGAGATTAGGATTTTTCCCAGAATTCCTCCTTCTCTTCTTCTTGTCAACAACGTCATACTTGAGCTTTCTGCCTATAACTAGTATCAACTCTAAATTTAAGCTCTTATACTGATAATAAATTAAATAAAAATAACCAACAACTCTATATTATTTTCCTCTTCAGCCAATAAGACAAAAATGGATAATTTCCTGAACATTCTTTGCAGAAACATCACACGAATCACAGTCTAATTTAATTTTTCTGAGGCTCTGAATCAGGTCACTTCTGAGCTTCACATCTTTGATCAATCATTACATCTTCTAACATGTCTCCCTTCTTGCAGAAGTCACATCTTTCTGTGTTGTGTCCCCCCCCCCCCCCCCCTTTTTTTTTTTTTGTGTATGACCAAATCTACATTTGGATATTGGTGTTTCATCTTTCCCTCTTCCTGCACCTCTCATTTCCCTGACTTCTATAAAAGTATCCTCTCATTTTCCTGCTGCTTCTGCCACCTGTCCTTCTCTCTGTGGTTTCTTTTATGGATTTATCTGCTAATTCATTTCCGTTGATGTCTGTGGTAATTCTCTCAGTGGGGCAATGTAACAAAGTATATTTACTCAAATACTATACTCAAGTACAAATTTGAGGTAATTATACTTTTCTTATGTTAAAGTATTTCCATTTTATTTTACGTTAATATTCTACTCTACTATGTATCAGAGGCAAATATTTTACTTTTAACTTTTTCAGCTTTATTTACTAGTTACATTTCAGATTACAGTTTTCCTTCCTGTCCAGTGAAAACCATGTATCTCCAAATCATTTGAGCTCAGGAAAAGTTGACTTTTTAGAGATAAGAATGTTGTTGCCGGTACTAGTCTACACATCCACTAAGGGTTTCATATACTCATTATATCAATCCTCCCTAAACGGATACTACATGGAGCACAGACTATTTCAGAATCCCCTTTTACACAAAATATGTTATGTCTAATCAAATAGATAGAAAATAAATATTTTTCCTGATTGTGAAATCAAAGGTGCAGTCAGTGATTCTTTACTGTGAGACCCAACAGTGTATTGTCGGTTGTGAAGTCTGAGGTGGTTTGTTTTTGTTTACTAGGCCAGGAGAGGGTCAGGGGTCAGCGGGTCAGGGGCTCAGAGGAGAGCTGGCAGAGGCTGCAGCCTGCGGTGGAGTGTGGAGACGACGCCATGACCCTCACTGTCAGGAGGAGACGAGCTGTACAGCTGCAGCTGGACCGGGGTCAGGCTCCAGCTTCTCCCTTTACAAATCCTCCAGCCGTGTGTCTGGGACAGTGACACTGTTACACATAGCTTGAATTAGAATTTGGAGCTATATGACAGAGTATAGTTGCAGCGGATGCAGTCTTCCACTCAAGCTTCGACTTGCATCTATATTCTGAAACGTTTTCTCTCTTTATGTAGAATTACATTAATCCCTGCCTTTATGTTCATTTCTTTATCACAGTTTTTCTTCTCAAGAGGGAAGTTGAGGAGTTATTGTCTTTTTTGTGTCTCAGTGAATGAGTCATCCGTGCCCCTGTCCCAGCTGCCACCTCTGTGTGGTTACTCTGTCCAGACCACATGGAGAGACCTCAGTCTGATGGCTCAGTATGACGCCTGCCATGTCACACAGGAGGTATGGCATCCATACAGTCTGTTTGATCAGATACCAGTACAGATTAGTTTATCACTACAGTCTTCAACCAACTGGCTCATGCTGGTTCAAGGTCTTATTTGGGTGTCAACGTTGTGCAGAATCTGATAAAATGCACTAGTTTAGTTTGTTTTTTACTGTTTCTCACATGGCTGATTCTGATCCTACTGAAACCTACCTGCTGATCATTGCCTTCAATGTGTAACTGTTCTCTTGCACCAGACACAATCTTTTTTTGTAACATGGTTAAGATGAATCACATATTTATACTATAATGACTCACTACACTCTGATGTCATCATGAGAAGATAGCTGGGGACTTTCATGGACTCATGTTTTTAATGCCTCTTTAATGAGAGGTTTATGCCTGAATGACAGACGTGTCTTCTCTAACGGATGTGAAACGGTTCAGCCCACAGCAGTAAAAGCATAAAAGAGTGTTGTTAAAACGTGCGTTCAGGATGACAGCTATGTGTTGCCTCTGCTGTGGAGGGGGACTCCGGTCAAGATGTCCTGCCCGGCCTCTCAGATCCAGCCTCAGACCACAGCCGCACCCCTCCTCTGCTGCTCACTGAATGGTATGACTGTCAAAGTGCAGGGACTGTCTGCTACAGAGGAGCTGAGGGTCAACGGTAAACATCAAAACTAAAATTCGTTTTATTAGGACTCAGTTCATTCTAATGATTTTCTACCAGACTTTTCGCCAGACTTTTTATACTAATATGTTTTTTTTCTTCTTCACTGCAGTCAGAGGAGAATGGACCCCTTTGGAGGTGTTGGCTGAGCAGTGTGGCTACACTCTGGACAGACGAGACGCACAGACTGTTATCGCTGCTCCGTTTATTACATGTGGCATCACAGTGAAGGTGAATTCCTGAGAAGTTACTGTTAATAATAGGGCATTAAAATCACATTTTCAGTGACTGACTCACTCAGCAATTACATCTCGGTGAAGGATAATAAGAAAAGTATGTGAAAAATCTTGTTTGCATTTGCATTTAGAAACTTGTTTATGGAGGAGGGGATTGGGTTGCTGTAAAGTAAATAAATCCATCAATCAATCACAAAATCTGTGAAATAAAATTACAAATATACAAATATTATTATATTATTATAATTAAATGTTTTTTAATTATAAAACACAAATAGAAACTTGTAAGACTTTGAACTTTTTGATTTTTGAACCAATTGAACGCACATTAAAGTTGTATAATTGCCATTTAAAAGTGCTTTAAAACATTATAGATGTACAGTAACTACATGCACTCACGCAGTAAGTTCAACTTTCTCATCAGAAATTAAAGAGTCAAAGAGAAAGAGCTTAAAAAGACACTGTCTCAAACCAGCCTCAGAGGACAGAGGTTCCCTTAAAATTGTCAGAATAAATATGATCCCAACATCATTCCTCATAACAACTGAACATATCCACTTGTGTTTGCATCATGTATAAACACTGAGTTCATATAGAGTTCACACTTCTACTATTCAGTCTGAAATAGAAAATTTTCTATCCGGTCCAACACAAAAATCTCTGCTCTGTTTTTCAGGATGGAAAATACAGACTTTCTCTTCAAATAGGAGAGAAGGCGTTCACTCTGGCCTGTCCTGTCTCTCCACCTGAAGAACTCCCTCTAACCCATCAGCCTCATCATCGAACTAGAGCACCAGCAGAGCATGTGCCTGACTCCCTGGAGCCTTTTCCATGGGCTCCACCCTTCTACCTGGCACCGCCTTACTACCCCCACCCCACATATCACCACAGGTTTCCTAAGCTCAATGGACATGATGTGTATAACCCCCCAACTCCCTCACCTTCAACTCCTGACCCCACACCTGGTCCACAGCCTCTCCCTCCTGTTGATTCCCAGCCAGATTATCAGAGCTCCTACTCCCACCAGATTCCTGTACAGGAGTCTTACAAGCATTTCAGTGTCCGCAATTCACTGTCATCTGCAGGTGATCTGGAGGATTCAGATGTGCACCCAAGACGAGAAACTCCTGTCTTAGGTTCTGCTGAGAAGCGCAGTGAAACACATTCTCTCTCCTCAGAAACAGGCTTTCAAGTTGAAGCACCTCCTCTCCAGCCCCCGAGCCATCCCTCAAATCAATACTATCACTACTACCATCATCCTAAAATCCCACTTCCTGACCCACCTCGAGACCCTGATCCGGGTCCCAAGGTTCCTTCTTTACCTAGTCCTCATGACCCTGGATTTCCAGCATTGCCTCCCAGCGTCCAACAGGCTCCTAGCAGATTTAACTTCTACCAGCCTGCCTCTCTTCCTTTCACCCATCCAAGTGCACCTTATCCACTGTTTCCTCCACAGCCCCATCCACACCACTACTTCTCTTACGTTCCTCATTTTGCCAGAGGCGAGGTCAAAAGATCGTCTCCTCTCAATCCCCACACGGCCACAAAGACAAATGTGTCCAATCATCAAAACAGAAAGTCGAGCACTGTTGTTCATCCTCTCCCTCGCTCATCAGAAGTTCATGATGAATCCAACTTACATCCTGACAAATTTCCAAAAACCAGTCGGGAATGGGTTAAACATCCCCTTTTGTCTGACGATGATAAAGCAGAGGTGGGGCCTCTTGCAGTTCCTCCTCCTGAACAACCTTTTTTCCCCGCTCCATCACCCAACCATAATCTCCCTCCTTACCCATACTACTACTACTACCACCCCTATTATCACTACTATCACATGTATTACAGACCTGAAAGTTTACTCAGTGCTGCCAATCATGTGTCTCCAACTTCATCCAAAGAAGCTTTAGACCCTCTGCTTCAAGCATCCTCCTCACCATCACAGCATCCACCCTATCACAAACCTCAAACTACAACTGCACCCACAAAATCAACGGAAGGTGTTCACCACGGTCCCCTATATCCTTACTACTACTATTACTACCAGCCTGAAGTATCTGCAGACAACCAGGAAATACATCCTACAAGGACTATGAGCTCAAGTCATAGCCTTTATCCCCATGATATCACTCAGCAACATCAGTATAATGTTTTTTGGCGTCCTGCTGGAGGAGAAGCAGAGGAGAGGCTGGATGATGAAAGCAAAGGTGAGTGGTGACAGAAATTCATGCAGCTGTAAAACCTTGTGATACTTTAGTTGCATTTTATAAGTGTCCCACAGAGCTAGTTGGTTATATGTATTTTCCAGAAGTAGCTTTTAGTGTTAGTGTCATGACTTCAGATCACCACAAGGGGGCAGAACTATATTCAGGCTTGTATTTGTTTTGTGAGCTCACATTAACTCTGTTAAGATGGCAGTAATGAGTCACACGAATGAATAAGACCATTCAAGTGGAGCTATCTCTCTTTGCTTTAATCCCTGCGCTCAGATCACGCCAAGGCCAACCTGTCTACTCCCTCTGCCTCACCCTGTGGCCTTGGCTCTGTGTCAGGTTTCGATTGCAGCATCTCTTCGGGCTGCTGTTCTTACCCTGTGAAGGGTGAGTCTTTCCCACAATGGATTTTGTTAACACATGTCAGACAAAAATAAACAATGAAGGGAATGGGAAAACTGGATGAATGATGCAAGGGTTGTCAGGCCAACAGTCGACACCCAAACCACAGAGTGGAAAACTGAAATGGTTTGTGATCTTTGCCCTATTTGTTTGTGTGTGAGAGAACAGATTGTACAATGGGACAGCATTTGATCTTTGCAGTGCCTGACTCTGTGGTGGAGCCCACAGTGGCTCATCCCTCTGAGGTCAGCGATGTGTCCTGCACACTGCAGAGGCTGACCTCTGACCCCGACATCTACATGGTCCCCCTGGAGGGCTGTGGAGTAAACAAACTAGTAAGGCACACTTTCACTGTATGCACTCCACGTAATGTAGTGAAAAGCATGAAGGCAGTGATTATGCTGAGTGATGCTTTGACTGGCCTCACTTCAGTTTATTTGTAGATACATGCATGAGATTGTTGCTCTGTGACATTATGAATACCATTTTTTTCAATACCATATTCATGTTAGGTGTTTGGTCAGACCGTGGTTCATCTGTTAGAAGTCCATGGTGTCCAATCTTTTCAACATGACTACAGTTCTGTGCCTGAGAACTCTGCAATCAGGTATGTTTTAATGGACACTAGTTATAAATAAGAAGAATGTGCTTGAAGCCTTACACAAAATAGAAGAAATGCTCAACCTAGTTTGGGATGTTGACAAGCTCTGCATCCATTGTTGTTAGTTTCCATGTCCCACTATCTTGTGGTACATTGGTCAGCTGCTTGTATTGATCCATAGGTTGATGGTGGAATGCAGTTCCTCTCCAGGTTCTCCAGGTCAAGTAAGGCTCCATGTGATAGATCAGCTTCCTCCACCTCCCGTTCAGTCCACACCAGCCATGGCCACCGTGCAACTGAGAATTGCCACAGGTTATTGTCTTCTTCTCTTCTCAAGGAATGCCTCATCTGGTGCTGAAGATCAGCAAATTGATGAATCTACTTGTTGCTGAACAGACTGTTAGAGATTTTTTTTTTCCTTGTAGATGAGTCCTTCACCAGCTTCCACCCTGAGGCTCACCTGCCTCTGAGCCTCATGCGAGGAAGACCAGTCTATGTGGAAGTGAGCCTGCTGGATCCTCCAGAGCCCGGCCTGGTGCTTCTGGTTCACTCCTGCCTGGCTTACACTCAAGCTCCATACACCAGCTGGATGTTCGTTTATGATGGGTGTGTTATACACAGATAAAAGGAAATGGAGTTGACATGGTTAAATATGAAAGGCTAGCATGTCACAATTTACTCCATCTCTCGTGGTTTTAANGGTGAGGAATCAGTGCAGATTTTATCACACAGATGTGAGTCTGTTTCTGTGTGCTACAAAGGCACAGAATCCGACCCCCCCCCCCCCGACTGTTATTGCAGCTTTGCCACTATAACCATTCTGCACATCAATAGCCATATTTGATTAGTGTTGCTTTGGTACGAATTCTATGAAAACAGCTTCACAAGAGAGAAGTGATTTTTTTTCATTTCAAAGTGGGATTATTGTCCCCTTCAGAGGCTCTGTCATTTAAAATCCACTAGGGGGCGCAAAAACATTAAAAAATGACTGTATGCTCATTGCTTTAAAATAATCCAAGTCAGACTGCGAGTGCCAACTTGCTGCTCTTTTGATTCATTTTGCTTATTATCTCCATGAACCTTTTGGTTATTTGGGGGATTTTATTGTGTTTTATGTGACCGTGCTCCAGTCCATCCAAACTATACATATGATTGATTTTATAAACTGAATATGTTTTAAAATGTCCTTGAAATTGAAGAATTTACGCTCTCATGCAAATGCATTATATAATTTCCAGATGTGGAAATTCATTGTCTTGTTGTTAATGTACACCAGAAACATATGGTGCCATGACACTGTGTTACAGATCTTGGATGTTGGATCTCTTCTGAGCATATTTGTAACAGTATAGCAGTAAAATGCAGTCTTTATTTTATATACTTCAATCTGCTGTTGTTTGTCCTGATTGTGGACATTTTCTTATATTTCATTAGTCTTTTATTGTTCTGATATATTTAGTGTTGGGTGAGTGAGTAGCAAATGTTATTTGAAGCAAAACAGCTTCATTTTATTTAAACAGTGAAGTAAGAGAGGGCAGAGGAAGAGGAGGAGGAGGAGGAGGAGGAGGAGGAGGGGGCACAGGGAAAAGAAGGAGACAGAGGAAGGCAGACCTCAGACCAGCCCACCTCAGCTCACTGTCCCTCCTATGTGAGCCCGGTGCCCGCAGACAAATCTGACCGAGGATCAGCGCGCTCGGGCTCCCTCCACACTACGAGTTACACCGACTGGGACTCAGACCAGAGGAAATCGTGTTCGTCGGCAGCCAAGTCCAAGACACATCCACGGCGGAGCACGGCGAGGGAACCGGACGGTGCGATAAGAAGGCACCGACATCAAGGGGGAGCCTGGTGGGAGCGACAGAAGGGATTCACGGCGAGAGGAGACGAGACTGGCTGGCCTCTCACAAGGAGAAGTAGCTTTTACCCCTAGCTAATTTCCAACATTTTCTATTATTGGCAGCGAGTGAGCCACATTTATAAAGAGAGCTAGCGGAATGTAATGCTAGCAGGCTAGCTAATGTTAGCTAGCTAATTAGCTTGTCAGGCATCCAAGAGTCGGGCGTGTGATCTTTGTTAAAATAGGTCACTGTTTGGCGTCGTTTTACTTTTTTTGGGGGGGAAACCTGTATTAAATGTGCTTTGTCCATAATCCTGGCAGGGGCATAATGTTCAGCCTCGACTAGCTGAAGCCAAGTTAGACAATAAACAGAGCTATAAGCTGCATGTATTGATGAGAATCTGCTCACAATTATCCGCTGTTTGGGAAAATCGCCTGTGAAAATCGAGCTGTGGAAGAAACAGAAGGAGAAAAGCCGAGGTAGAAAAACAGACTTTTGACTGGTGACTGTCTGCCGTCCAATGTTAATGTCGACCGACGTTGCATCTATAATGCTACCCGTTAGTCGGGGAATAATGGACCGGGAAAGAGACATTGATCCAGCCGCCGGACCCCTTGCGAACGCGGCCGGGGGTCCAGCAGCTGTCCGAGGGATGAAGCGAGGAGACCCGGAGCCCGACGCTCAGACAGCCGCTGCCCTGACTGACTTAGCCGGGGCGGAGTGCAAGAGACCAAGGATAGACGGGAGCGGGAGTGTTGTTGGTGACATTGGACAGGTAGGAACGCAATGTTAACACACACATACTCTCTCATTTGCTCACACCTGTGTGGTTTTGTTTCCATCTCAGCTTCATGCATTGTACCAAACTATCATCTGCCCTCCCCCTTTTTCTTCTTGTTCAGTAAAAGCTTTTGTTCCCAAGCATCAGCAGGGAATGATGGTGATGTTTTGATAGGCCCCTTTCTCTCATCAACAACATACTCATGCATCATTGCAGCATGTAGAAAAATCCTTTAATTAAAGCAAAAGGAGAGGTTTGTGAATCACACTAAATGTAGTGCTTGAAATACTGTAGTTGTGCTCCTGGGGGCTGCTCAGTGAGGCAGCATGACCAAGCCAGACAAAGGTAATATGATCCAGGCTCCATTGCTATGACAGACAGCAGCACAGCAAAGATCAGACCCCATTCATCATGCCTGTCTCATGGAAAGTGAACCACTGCTCTCTCACACGTTGTAAGGCATGCTGTATTTTCATATTTTAACCACACACATTGCATTAATCACCTGAGATCATGGTTTGCAGTGAGTCATCACATCAAATCCTGATACACGCCGCATGTGCCATTAATCGCCCCGTGTCCCCCCCTTTCTGATTGCCGCTAGGTGTTAAAAGAGAGAGGCAGACAGAGATTGGGGGAGGGGTCACCACAGCGAAAGACAAAGAACAGAGCCTTTTGGTGTAGGCTGAAGGAGTGAGGGGGCTCGAGGGGGCCCTCCTTAACACGGGTCTTCCCTGCTTTCATGACTCGACTGCTGAGACAGCAAAGCATCAGCAACCGTTGGTACCTCTGAAGGACCAATCTGTGTTTATTACAGTAAACCAGGCGACTGCTGAGGCACCTCTCCCCCGAATCTATTACTATTTATTTCTCTCTCTCTCTTCCTCTCCCATGAGCACACGCACTACACATCGTTCTTACACCTACACACATATGCTTTGAAGTGTCCATAATCCAACAGCGCAAGGGAGAATTTTAGCTGATGTCTGGCGTTTTAGTCCAGGGAAACGGCGCCAACAGCAGTCGAAGGGCAGGCGGACGTGGTTTGAGGTCATCTGCAGGTAATTGAATCCTGGGGAACTGGTAAAATACTTTAATTGGCTGCGCGGCTGACCTGTTGCGATGACAAATGGGTGCTGTGTAATGCCGTGACGCTCCATGAGGACGGATGCTGATGATGGGAAAGGTTATAGCCCGCCAGCAACGATGATGTGACAATGAGCAGCATGGCATGAGGAGAACTCTCGCTGCCCATCAGTTGTATCGATCACTGGACACTGGGGGGGGGGGTGGAAATAGAGAGTGGAGCGGAGCTGGGGAGGGAGGGTGAGTTGATGGATGGATGGATGGAAGGCGAGGTAGATTGGTGGATGCATGTAGAAAGAGATAGAGAGGGGGATAGATTAGATGAGATGAAGGTCGAAGAGAAGTGAAGAATGGGGTTTGAATGGACACAGGAGAGAAAGGACACTCTGCAGCCTGCATGGATAGATGCAGGAGACATAAAGGATGGGGGCAAGGAGAGAGCGGACAGAAAGGAAATCAGAGCCATTAGTTTGCATCCATCGGGGATCGTGATGAAGGATGAGAGGAAAGTGATGGATGGAAGGAATGACATGATCAGTTGGGGGGAGAGATAAGTACAAGGATGGGCTCTGAATAAGGATGAATCGTTGAATAACACTTTATGCAAAGGAAAATGACACTGAGGGCTAAAGCCGGCAAGTCAGTCACTGTGGTTGAAAGGCAGTGGCTCGCTTTAGCTGAGTGCGTGCTCTGGATGAGGAGGATGAGTTCAGTGGATGCTCCGTGAACTAAATGCAGCCAACAATTACCATAGTATTCCCATTGAGAGCTGGAGATAGTGGATTGCTGACCTTCTGGGCTGACTGTAAATCAGGACTGTAATAATAAATGAGAGTGCAGCCTCCTCTCCCTTTTGTTGCTCCTGCTCTCCTCCCCCCACTCTGTCTCATCCCTCATCCAAACTGCAGACCCCTCCCCCCTCGTTTCCCCTGCTCCCCTCTAGCTGTCCTCTGATTTCTCCCCCCTCCTGTCTCCCCTAAGCATATTTCCAGATTGCTAATTGACTCCTGCTTTCTGTGTGCCAGTGAGGTGAACCACCCCAACCCCTCACCCCCCTTCTCTCTCTCTCTCTCTCTCTCTCTCTTGTCTCTCTCCTCACCATCTTTGATTATCTCGCCTTTTCTCTGCCCATCTCCCATCACTCAAATCTTTGATGCAACATCCATCACATCTGTCTCATCTCTTGTTTTCCTCTCTCGTCAGTTTTTCTCGTGCGTCGTCCCTCCTCCATCTCTTCTTATTTTCTCTCCCACCGTCTCTGTTGGTTGTATTGATGCCTCCCCTCGAGGCAGTGCTGTGGTCCACTCAGATGCAGGGGAAGTACAGTTTCTAACTCTATCTCGGCCTGTCTCTCTCACTGTTGTCAGAGAGCCGATTTGTCCTATCATTGGCAGTAAAGAGGCTTTGAGTTGCGCTAACGACATCAAAGCTCATTTAGGAGAGGGCATTAACCAGACTGATCGCTTTAACAGGCCAGAGCAAAGGGAGGGGGGTCAGGCATGGGGTAGGTTGATATGAATGGACAGATCCCTGAGATAGGTTATTACCACGTTCACCACAAGCAGGACTTATTGAACTTGGTGCTGGTTGTTTTTTTCGTAGAGTAAGTCTACGTGGGTAAACTTTTTTTTTGTCTGCCCAGGAGCCCAATGAGAAATGTTTTCTGTCATATTGGTTGCTAATGAGAATATATTGCTGCCAACCATCAGCTTGCAAGCACTGGCTTTAAAAGCTCTCTGGAGATCTGTTCCTTGTTGCTGGAAGTAAAATTGCAACCAAATTTTAAGAACATCTTTGCTATTAAGTCTATGCTTTTTTTTTAAACAATAAAGTCCATAAAAATAAATCAGTGCAATTTTGAAAAAAATAATTGATTAATTAGTAAAATCTTTTTTTAATCAAATATATTAAACAATGGTCTTTATATATGTGAAAATGTGTTATTTTCATATATACAAACTGCAAACGTACAACATCAGTTCAATAATTAATCGGTAAATTGACATGAAATCATTGGTTGGTGTCCTTACACACACACTGTAAAATAAAAGGCTATTGTTGCCTTTACCCGTAACAGCATATACGCTTAGTGGTTGCATTGCCACAGTAGTAACGTGCACGCACCCAGAGAGCCGATGTGTAACTGTAGCTTTAAAGACTTAAGTATCCTTCAGAAGTCAGCAGCCTGAATTATTCACAGAACAGAAGAATTATCCACAGACGGGGGAACAGTATTTCAGAGAGGCAAAGGGCGTGGGCCAGGTTGTGTGTTCAGCCCGCACTGATGTGTGTTCATGTTTGTCACAGAGGGTCGTACACATGCCCAGCTAGTCTCACGTTCTGCACTCTACTGCTGTTTAATGATTGCTGTTAAACTTTGAGCCGCAGCACAGCAGTGGAGTCACCCTTGACTTTTGAACCGGCAACGATAAGCTAAAAATTCCCCAGACAAAGTTGCTCAACTCATATTTTCCTTCTCTCCCGTTCCCTCTTTGTTTCGCTCTCTCTCTCTCTTTGTGTAAGTGTGTGTCCACTTCAATTCATTTATTGGCACAAATGCAGCAGCCGTATTGCCAAAGCACAAAGGAATAATTAGACTGAAGAAAGAAGAGGAAAGGCACCATTCATAAAAAGAAGGAAATAACATAGACCTCTCTCTCTCTCTGTCTCTCTCTCTCTGTCTCTCTGTCTCTCTCTCTCTGTCTCTCTCTCTCTCTCTCTCTCTCTCTCTCTCTCTCTCTCTCTCTCTCTCTCTCTATCCCACCCCCTTCTCTTTACTCTTGTAAGGCACACTGATTTCAGCTCCTTAACATGACACTTGCATGTTAACTCTCCCTTTATGGTCATCATGTCACCACTCCCTCCACCCTACATGCCTCCTCCCTCAGGCTGCCCCCAAACTGTCATATGTGCTCCCATCTCCAGCCACACACTGAGTGAAATGTCAATTCACTGCCTCCCTTACATAGGGTCATCTGTGATTCATTGCTGTACTAATGTCACCGCTGCCACAGAAACACCAATAATGTAGATTCAGTTATACCTGGATCCATTACTCTGTGTGCAGTGCTTAGTCCTCTTTTAAGATCAGTCATCAGCCATGTCTAATGCTGGGCCCAAATCCTAGTAGTTGATGCTGAGTGCTGATGTGACACATTATCAAATGAATGTACTACTGACAGTCTGAAAACTGCACATAGACATGTGTTCTAGTTTCATTTGTTAGGCACTGAAACATAATGCATGCCTGTGGTGCACTACAGGCTTTGCCACAGCGAATTGAAATAATCAGATCTGACAGAAAACAATGAAGCAGCTCGTGCAGCATATTGGTGCAAGTTCTGTGGCACAAGAAAGACCGAGATCTTCTCACTTTTTAAATGAAACAAAAACCCTTAAGTACAATAAGTCATGGGAAAAAAACATGCTGCCAGAATTTTAGGTAATGATAAATTACTGGTGTTGAAGTCTTAGTATCACAGATGTTTTTACTCACTGTAAAAGATGTTCATTTCTCAAAGGGTATTTGATTAAATTGATCTGTTGTGGTATCTGAAACAGGCAAATTAATTAGCCAGTGTTGAGCACCAGTTCTAAGGAGCTATATTGCAGTAAACTCTTGACTGCAGTTGTGACTTTTTTTCTAATATTTACTTTTTGCTTAATCTGACATTTTAATCTCATCCTCATTGAATTTTTAAAAAGTGTTTTCTGTGGGCCAGGATTGGAAGGAGAACAGCAGCAGAATAAGAACATGGATGTGATTCATAAAGTGAAATGAATGTATCATACGATAGAATTGTACTTTTCCATCATGATGTGTGGTGGTTACAGTGTAAATGCATATGGAGTGATTGGATTGAGTCGGCGCAGGATTTAGGCCTTTGACATTTGTAATGCTGCCGCAACATGATAGATGTGTCATGCACACCGAAAAAAGCACGGCACATTTTTTTTTTGAGTTGTCCTTAAAGGGCACGTTAGTCTACCCAGACCACAACAGTGTCAAAACACATCAGCAGAAGATCAAATATGCTACTGAGGCTACCAAGACCGCAGTGAGCGGGAGCATGAAAGAGTAGCCAGGGCCAAACAAAACATGACAAAGTCAGGACAGTTTCCAAATTAAGCCTATGATTAAAAAATATATTCAAAATAACTCATTCAGCGTACTTATTTTAGACTGGAAAAATAATGACAAATTTTAGCTTTCGCCAATGTGCGCTCATGTGAGAGACCTAGAGACATGTGACAGCGGAAAGTTTCCCCGCTGAGTGTGTGATGCTGGCAGCATTATGAGCTACATAAGGTAGCTAGTGTAGTTGGTACTGTATTGAGTGGATGGACGTGTGTGTTTTTTTTATTGATGGTGAGGTTAGATTTGATTATTCCCTTCCCGCTTCTACCCATTTACTTTTTCTTGGCCCGCCTCAGTCACATAAAAAATAGTGACATTGACTCCTACTCTGCAGGATTCCCACAGGATTCACAAAAAATGGTAGCCTCTATCATGCACAGTGTGGCTGACGTGTTTTGCGTGTATTACGTTTATTAACCCAAGAAATCGTCTTCACATTCTTTACTTATGTAGCTATGTAGAGGGTCCTGCACATAGGCCCACACACAGGGTCCCAAAACAGCACCTGCCAAGCACCAGATGCAGGTAAATTTGTCATTTGGTGAGTAAATCTTGGAAGATTATCGGCCTCACTGGGTTTGGGTGAATGTTTGTATCAAAAGAGTTGTGAAAAATAAAACCTATGCAGAGAGAGTGTCATTGACTAGACTATGGATTAATTGCAAAATTTAACCATCATACATCTTTTTACAGTAACTCTCAGTGCAAAGATGCTGTGTTTTACTCTAAAGCACAACGATTGGGTTAGAGAAGATCGACTCCTTTAAAAGCCGTCGTAGGCTATAGCTTCAGGCATTTTCAGTTGTGTAACTGAGAAACTGTGTGTGCCTGTGATCATACAAATAGATCATAAGGCTGTGATGTTTATTTTTGGGCTGACATCAGCCACTCGGTAAACTATCACTTGCCGCCAGTCTGCTGCTCATAGTAGAGAGCGAGGAGTTTAGACGAGAAGCTTTAAATAATATATCTAAACTTAACTCATGAAAAATAATGCTTGGCAATGGATTTTTTTCATCTGCCTGTCCCCTTTGGCCAGTGAGTCAAAAAGTTAATTTCAGTCACTGCCCACATATCAGCACCTGCATGTTTCTAAACTCCTGGTCATCTGTTGTTATTAGCAGGGCACAAAGCCAGAGGAGAGGAAACATTCATCAATAGATCCACCCAGAAAATGCCCTAGAGCCACACGTTGTGTTCCAGTCAGTTTGGAAAAACATCATTTGTATCCAGTTCATAGCAGAGGCATCTAAGACTTCTTTCAGAAAGTACATAAACTAAAGCTACAATAGAAACCAAATGGGGAGCTGTCCCATTCTGTGGGCACATTTTGGTCTGAAGAACGTGCTGTCATAAGAAATAAGCTTTAAGTCTATGGAGCAACACTGTAATTCATTTTCACTGTATCAGCTATCTCCATGTCATTTTCAACCTCATCATTTGGCTTTGATGTGCCTTTTGGAGCATATCACAATGACACATCACATCCATCACTTTCTGTCCTGTGCCCTTTGGCCTGTTCTGTTAATTCCTTCTCCTTCAGTTTCTGTGTATTTTATGTGTGTGTATTAGCACAGTTTGATCCTTTCTGTCTCATTCATCTCCCGTTTGTCCCAGTTGGTCATGATTTGTTGGATTTTGAGGTTGCTGATTATATTGGGCCAAAGATTGCAAAGAATCACCTGCAGACAACACTTGATGATTGATTGGTTTTCCGTTTTCCAGATCCTGTGATTTTTGGCTGTTAATAGTAATTTGACTCTCGTAGATTCTGCCTCATAGTTATCCATCACAGTTTTTGTTGAGGTGAAAGGCAGGACTTTCTCAAAGCCGCTGTCCTCTGCAGTAATTTGTGTTGTGTTTTTTGTCGAGCAAAGTTTCTTGATTTTAGTCCCTAATGTGTTGGTGGTAGCAGGTGGGATTTTTTCTTACATTTGGTGATATGCTTGAAACCATAATGAAGCCAAACATCGGAGCAGTCCACCTCCTCAGGCTGTTCGGTTAAGGCTCACTGGATGCCTGCAGCAGCACCCCTAATTACCCCGCTCCCCCTCCTCCCTCTGTCTCCCTCCCTCCCTTCTCACCATCTGTTGACCTCATGTCATTTTGCCTTCCTCCACCACTGCTGCTCCTTTTTCTTCCCCTTGCTCCTACCCGTTTGCTCCAGCAACTCCCCAACTTCTTTCCTTCTCCTAAAATAGCAAGCCAGAGAGAGAGAAAATAAACAAGAGAGACGCCCTTTAGTTTTGCCCTCCGCAGAGTCAGAGAGGGGGACACAGACAGAGAGAGAGCGTGTGTGTCTTTATGTGTGTGTGACTGCTTTTCTGTGCTTTTGCTGATCCCTGCCAGTGCAGTCTGAAGCCCTTGCAGTCAGCCAGCCGGCACCTTCAAAGGCTCCTCCTCTCCCCCAAACTGTATGAAATTAACTTAATGGAAACTTGCAAAAGTGCAGCGCGAAAGCCCAGCTTTCAACCTGGACAGGCTTAGTGCAGCATGCCGTGTTCGTTTTTCCTTTATTTATTTAAAAAAAAAAAAGTACGGCAGGCATAAACATTGGTGTCTTTTTGCATACATTTCAAGACACGCAGACATGTAATATACTTAAAAGCAATGCCATATGTCGAAGGGAATGTGTGCGTGCATGTGTGCTTTAGTGTGAGTGTGCGTAAACAAGAGCCTCTGAAAACTAGGTATCAAGTTCAGACCCCCAATCCCTTCCCCCACCCTTTAAGAAAATATAAATCACATGGCATTCTTCACTTATGAGTCATTGTCTCCGTTTCGCAAATGTTTCACTGCTTTATATTTCTCTCCCCTTTCTTGGCTTCGGCCGTCTTATTCCCCACATTCCTCCTCCTCCTGTGTGTGTCTGTCTCTGCCTTTATTTTCATCTCATTCTGTTCTTTCTTTTCTCTTTTTCTTCCCCCCTCTGTCCTCTCCCCCCCTTCCATCCACCCTGCTCCCTCCCTCTTCTCTTGCAGACAGATTGATTCCAGATGTTGCTAAACTCTACCCTCTCTCCCTCCTCCTGTTCTTCTGCGTAAACTCCACCTCCTCCTCCTCCTCTTTCTTCTTTCCACTGTGTCCACTGTAGAACCAACAGTGACTCTATAATTTGACGGTTGGGTATAATTTTGGTTTAGATTTCACTGCCGTTCCAGTTTTTCCTCCCAGTTTTTTGTAGCTCAGTGCAGCGCCTTCGTCCTTACTTGACTGCAGATGTGATAAAAACACTAATTCTCAACATTTAAACACCTGTAATTGTATGTGTTTTGCAGCAAAACTGCTAAATTATCACATTTCTTCGGCTGCTTCGGTGGCCCGCCATCACTGAATGAACATAGCACTAATCAAATGCAGTGGTAAGCTCCAGTGTTTGGTGCACTGAAACCAGAACGTCAGCTCAGTCCTATTTGAAATGCAGTGCAGTGTTGGAAACTGAAAGCATGCATCTCTTTTTATTTAAAATAGACAGAGTTTTCTCATTCTCGTTGACATTGCCCAAGGCTTTGCAGACTTGAGATTCTGCTTGGAACAGCACCCTTATTACTGTATGTCTCTATATGTGCCATGGTGAGCGCCAGCAGCCTTTTTACGCTGTCAGTATTTGGTTGAATATAAGCCTGTCCATTCCGCGGTGCACCAAGGAGAGTGTTCCCCCTGGGGACGAGGCACGAGGGGGAAATTGGTTCCAGATGAAACAGGAAGTGGAGATTGGAGACAAAGAAAGGGCTGTTTCAGACAGGGGAAAGGGAGGACGGGCCCCGAATGTGGACGCAAACACACACACAAAGTCAGAGTTCACTGTCTGCAGCATCAAAAGAAAAATGTTTCTTTCTCGTTCTTAGCTTTTCTTTGCATGTCGGACATTTTTTACTCTCATTCCTCCTTGGCTTCACTCTATCCCACTTCGTCTAGACACTTCTTTCCCTTCTCTATTCACCCATAGATCATCACCACATCTGTTTTTGGTCTTAGCCAACATATCTCCAAGTCCTAGTCTCTAAGCTGGCCCTTCAGGATCAGCTTTGAAAGTCTGTGTATTTAGACGATCAGTTTGTCAATCTGCTGTCACCGTGGCCCTTTTGTCATGGCCCTCGATTGGCTGGATGATCAGGAAGTTATTTCCGCAGGAGGCAGCTCGAGGTCGGGGCCAGGAGGTTAACTCTCTGTTGACACTCTTCAGAAGCCAAATCGGCCCCTCTCATCGCTGTGGCACTGCTCGGCCCACACTCAAGCTGTTTGCTGAATGGACGAGTGCATTCAGGCCAAAGGGGGCAGCGCATGGATTTGAAACATTTTGTCTGCTTCTCGGCCCTGCAGATTAAATGTAATGAAAACATCAGCAGTTCTAAAGACTACCACCCCATCCCCCAACATACACACACGCACACATCTTTCTTTCTCTTACCCCCTCAGACCTTCTCCCGTCCTCTCCCTCTCTCCTCCCCCTCCCCTTCTTTGCCTCATGCCTCGGCATGAGTCGCACTAGGCGGTCATGTTTTCTCTGCGAGGCATGCCAGCAGGCTAGACTGTGCCGGTGTCATCTCTCTCACTGCTGTCAAAATATCATGGTTTGGTTAACTTTCTCCATTGTTCCAGTCCTCCTCCTGCCCCCCCCCCCTTCTTTGTCTTTCGCTCGTCTCTTTCTCCCCCTCCTCCTCCTCACCTAGCTCTGCAGCGAACAATGGCTGCTCTTGCCAGGGCAAAGCGACACTGGAGGAGAAAATAATAGTCCGAGAGAAAAGAGTGGAAGAGAGACAGAAATAATCTAATTAAAAGTAATTACAGAGCAATTAACCACAACACTGGTTTCTGGGGCAGAGTCGATGAGAGATGGGGGGCTCAGCCTCTGCTCGTGGATTATGATTGGTTAGCACGGCTGCATGTGAAAACTCTGCAGCGATGGCTCACCAGTTAATTCATTCGTCAGTCTTCCCTTCAAGGAAATGTCTTTTGTCATTGGTTGAACTTTGTCTCTCACTGAGCATCATTTTTGTTGTTTCTAATCGTGGATATCGACAAACGAAAGCACCCTGCTGATTTTTGGATGTTTGGATAGTCTGCTGATTATTTTCACATTTAGTCATTGAGTCTAAAAAATTGTGAAAATAACAATGTCCCACAACTGAAATTGATGTCTTCATGTTGCTTCTTTTGTCCAACCAACAGTCCAAAACCTTCATTTTACAATCAAATCCTAAGTAAACCATTTTTACTATCGATTAACAAAATAGTGGGTGACTGATTTTTTTTTTTCAATCGACCAATCGTTGCACCTCCAGTTTCCATATTGTTAGAGGTTTTAAAATCCTTTGTATGGTAGTGAGCTATGCTTTTAGATTATATGAACAGCGAGTGACAATAATACCTCTGGTTAGTTTTGAACCGAAGCTAAGTGCAGATTTGTGTCTGAGAGTGCCTTTCACCCACAGTGTAAAAGTTTGGAACTGTGTTGCTGCATCCACAGCCACTCACACCGCTCTCTTCCCTCCTGTTGTCTCTTGCAGAACAATGAACCTTTAAACCCTGGTTTCCATGGATACCCACCTCACAGTCAGGTAAGAGATGAGCGACAGCCTGCAAACCTCTGGAACAATAAGTTTTTAAAAAATAATGTAGCACAGAATCCCGGCTAGTTTAAGTAGAAATGCTGATGTTACACTCTTGATAGTATGTTTGCTCTCATATTTTGGAACTAACGTGTGACATTGTTTGCCCGCAGTATAATCTAGATAATTTTAGAAACCAACTCTTAAGTCTTGGCCATGGGGACCGTAGTGTTATCGTCCATCCAGTGCTGAAGCAGGACGGGCTCTGTTGCACTACAGCATCATTATCGAGACAATTATGAAGTTCTGCAGGGGCGCTTTCATTTTCCTCCTGACACAGCCTATGGTGGCGTATAAATGATGGCTGTTAGAAGAATTGATGAAAGAGGAACTGGTAGTGATTGAGCCTCTCTTTCAAAAGCTTGACCCTCAGAACGTTGAGAGAAATTATGCCATCACCTTCTTTAAACTGAGCTCTGCACGCTGGCTGTCTCACAGTACCTTTCTCCCTTTTTATGTCTCTCTACCTCTTTCTCATTCTAAGTGTCTCCATGCATATTGCTCTCAGTAATGAGTGCCTTATGTGTGCAGCGTAGCGGCAGAGGAGCTGACTATTTTCTTATCTACCTCCAAGCAGCAGAGCACATTGAGCGGCTCAAACCAGCTCAGTACTTGTGTGTGTGTGTGTGTGTGTATGTGTGTGTGTGTGTGTGTGTGTCTGCCTGTGTGTGTGTGTATGCACGCACAAGCCCCATTTGAGAGAAAGGCCTCTGCATCTGAGAAGCCTGCGTGTGTGCACCTTTGTGTGCGTGCACGCGTCTCTAGCTTGTGTTTTCGGATGTGTAGCTCTCTGGCAGTGCCACAGGAGGGGAGTGTTGGTCTGTAAGCCTGTTCGACCCCAGCCTCCGTCCCTCCCCACATCACAACACGGGGGATTCTCACAGGCCTCATCCCTTTTTATGTATTCCTTTTTGTTTTTCCTCCTCTGCCCTGCTTGACTCTCCAATCCTGCTCTCCCTTTGGTGTCTCCTTTCTTGGGAGAACAGTCTCCCTGAGTGTGTGTGTGTGAGAGACTTAAAGAGGACGACACTCTTTTGTGTCGACTTTCTGGTTTAAAGTCAATTTGTTGTAGATTTTCCCTTCCTCGTGCCCACTATTCAGCTATTTCTGTTCGAACCTGACAACAACAAAATAAAGATTGTGAGAGAGATCACAGGCACAAAAAGGAATGAGACAGAAGTGGAGCAGAGGTGAAACAAAAATGGAAGCAAGTTATTTAAGATGGCTTGCCTGCTGGGCACAAATTCATACAATAGTCAGCTGCACAGTCAGAGTAGACTTATATTCCAGTCTTGGCCCTCGCCTGCCTTGGTTCATCTGCTTGTAAGACAAACACCTGGGCAGAGAACGCTTGTGATCTGCGGTACAACTGCACTCCCCTTGTCATCTGTTAAATTCAGAGCCAAGGCGCACCACTGCATTTGTTTTATAAATGATTTAAAACCCGTCCCTGCTAATGTATTCTGCCCTTGAGCACGCATGTTGGGAGTCTCCGGCACGCTCGCTGCTGGTTATCATGCAAATGGAGCTAGCCGAGCTGAGCTTAGCCGGATTGGCTTGTTCATTGCTGCAGTACATTTGTCTTGGTAATATTCTTGTCTGATGTTATGTATGCATGTTTGAACTGCCTGTAGGCCTGCTTGTGTCAATATGAGTGTGTTAAATGGTGACAGGCTCCTGTGGGTCCCTGCTGCTGCACACTGTGAGGGGTAAATGTGTGTGTGTCTGTTTGTGCCAGTGTGTTCGCGTATGGTTGTGTGTGTGTGTATGCATGGCCATCCTGATCCGTGGGGTCACACGTGTCAGTCTCCTGCTGTTTAGGTCACAGACATGATTAGACTTAACAGCACACACATAAACACATACACACACAAGTCCTAGTGGCCACACACACCCAAGCATTCTTTTATGATTTAGCTGTAGCAGTACTGTATTTAAATGTAATTCCAGCTCATGACCTTCTCATTGGTAATTGAAATTCTTGTAAAACTGTTCTGCATTTTTCCTATAGAAAAGTTAAACCTCAGCATTGATTATCTGTATATGCTCTTGTTTGAAGGAGCAGGCCTTTGTTTGAATTAGCTGATGAGTGTGGGTTGGATAGAGCTTTTTTGTTTGAATCTGTGTGTGTGTGCGTGCATGCGTGTGTGTTTGTGTTTGTGTGTGTGTGTGTGCGTGTGTGTGTGTGCGCGCGCCAGCCAGCCAGCCAAGGTGCAGCCGCATGAATGTGATCACAGAGCATCTTTGTGTACATCATATGCATGTGTTTGTGTGAGACTGCGCATGTGTGTTTATCACCGTGTTCAGTCTGTGCGCTTAATCCTCAGATCATCCCCTATTCATCCTCTCATCCTCCTCACTTACAGCCCTAATCCTGTCATCCCTCGCTTTTTTTTTTTCACCCCGGCCCTTTATCCATTTATCTCTCTATCCCGTTATCTCTCACTCGCACCCACTGCCCCTCGGTCCCTGCTTCCCCACTCAACCAAGCTCCCTTCTTTTGCCCCCTTCCTCTCCCCCACTCGCCACCTCCAATTACTTATCTTGCCCTCCCTCCATCCCCCCATCCCTCCTTCCCTCCGGACCCAGTTCTAGCAAGACTCAGCAGATGTCTGAAAGCTTGGCATCAGGGCTTTTTTTCCGCAGAGTTCAGTCCCTCCCATATGAAAATGCGGTGCCGGGAACTGCACTCTCATATCTGCAAATTAAGCGCCTCCTAACAATACAGTGGTGGGAAGTGAGGGAACTGAGCCCGAGCCAGAAGGAAAAAGGCGCAATGCAGCGTAATACAGATTCATGTTCAGGTTGAGGTTTAGATACTGGAATCGGGGGCTGGCGCTCCCTCAGTTTTGTGAGGCTCCCATCTGTGTGATGAAGGCAGCTGCAGCAGAGAGATGGTGATCTAGGAGCCTACCCACGCAGCTAGCTACCTAGCTGTCTACCGACTGGCCTACCTACCGCTGCTTTTTGGAGCTGACAGGCTGCCACGCAATAAATAAATCATCAAAAAAAAGCTGCAATGCAGTGGGGGTCGCATTCGTGTTCTGTACTCTCAGGCAGCCAGTGCGTGGATAGAAGACAGCATCTTCTTCCTTCCTGTTCCTTTTCTACACTCTCGAGGGGTTTTGAGGAGACAGCAACAACAGCTTTGTGACTCCATCTAGACACAGGGTTAGCTGGCTACATGGAAGGATGGATGCTTTGATGGATAGGAGGGACTGAGGCTGAGAGGGAGGGAAAAGTTTTAAAAGAGGGGCGGGAACAAGAGGAAGCAGGGGGAGCAGCAGGACGAGTAACGCGAGTGTGTGAATGACAGACGCAGAGCAAAGAGAAGAGAGAGAAAGGAGGCGAGAAGAGACTCGGGCTGTCAGGAGGAGAGAGACAGAAAGGCCCGAGGGGGATCAGAGCAGTTGGGCCGGGGGAGACGAGGAAAAGAGAGGCAGAGAGAGTGACAGGCAGACAAGGCTTGCGTGCCGGAGAAGTGGAAGAAGGGACACCGGCGAAGGGAAGGGAAGGAGGAGGAAGAGGGAGTGAACGAGGGAGAATTTGAATGTGTGAGACAGACGTGGACTGAAGCCATCGTCGGCTCATGGTCTTAGAGCACAGGCAGAGGAGAGGAGGAACGGGAGGAGAAATCGAGACACAGAGGGAAGGGGAGAGGAGAAGGAACGGGAAAGTGGAGAGCTGGTCAGCAGCAGTCCTTCCTCTAGATCAGACAATGATGGGGCTGTACTACCCTGCAATGCTACCGGTAAGTTCACTGCTAAAGCAGAGCTTCTTTTGTATAAACAACTCATGCTCATGCACTCGTGCACATGTTGGGAACGGCGAGATTAGAACTAGAAAAACGAGAGAGACTATTAATGATTTATATTCATTAGTTTAGTTTGGCTTGACGAAACAGTAATTGGTGTTCTGTTAAATGGCATGGCCTGTTTTGGTTTGCTAAGTCTTGGCCCAGGTGAGGCCTTTGTCAGATAGTTGGCAGGGCATCAAGCTAACAGCAGGGCTTGTTCCTGCAGCTCTGCTTCTTTCACTTTTTTAACTCTTTACGCTCATGAGCTTGAATTGTTTTGGAAGAGATCACACTAATGGCTTATTTCCACACTGCGATTACGAAACATTTTGTCCTGGTGCGGCTGCAGTGGAGACGATGTGAGAAGAGGCATCGGTCAAATTGTATGTTGGCACAAAGATCGCTGATTGACAACACTTTTGTCATCGTAGCATGTATTGTTTATACAGTTGATGTGTGCTAAGCTGTTCTTAGCATATGGTGGGCGTGTCTGTGCTACTTTACATGAGAGACAGCCTGAGGATGAGAGCTGCTCTCTGGCTCTGTTCTAGCATGTCCTGCTCTCTGGTCATGGGTTCCTTTGGGCCTTAAAGGGGTGTCGGGATTGGGGGGAGGTGACAGGGAGGTACGTGCTAACATGAGGTAGCGAGTGCTGCTTGGCCGCCTGTGTCAGCATGCATGCACATTGAGTGTTGCATGCTCTCGCCATGCTGACTGCACACAGTGTCATGTTATATTTTATGTATGTGTGTGTGTGTCATGTCACGTCATGTGCAGAGAGATTGGAGGCTGAGATTCTGTCAAGCGATTCAACGTTGTCATCCAAGCTGTCCATGCAGTTTAAACTTCATCTGTCCCTGGATTGAGGGAGACAGGTGCCAAGCCACAGTTGTTTCTGTACACACACACACACACACACACACACACCAGTTTTTGTGCGTGTACTCTTCTGCCCCCCCACCCCTTATGGCACTCAGACACACATAGTTACTATTAATGAATACACAGCAACCCTGTCTTTTGGAAACACAGCCACATAGACACACATACCCGCTACCTGCATTTGACCCGTTCACTGGACTGGCTCTCATTGGTTAATCCCCTGTCATTAGTGTTAACACATGACCTGCAGTTCCAACCCCATCACAGCTAAATCACAGAACAGAATTACAGCCAAACCTAATCTGTATATTATCTTAAAGAGATATGGAGATTGATTTTTAGAAGTCACTGCAGTGTGTATATTTTAGATTCAAAGGGTAGACATTGCCGTAACTTTGTAGAATATTTGTCTTTATATGGTCAACATCTGAAAAGCTACAACAATCCCTACTTCTACATGAAGTAGATGTGTAGGTGTTTGTTCATGTGTTTCCCCTCTTTTTCCTCCCTCTCTTGCCCCCTCCTCTTTTTTCCTACTCCCGCAGGCTAGAGCAGCAGTAAGCTAAACACATTTTTCTTCTTCAAAGAGAATGACGCCAAATGGAGTATGGTGGTAGTAATCAGAAGGGTGTAAGTGCAAGGGTGGGTAGGTGGTTAGTTCCATGTGGGAATGCTCTTTAAAGGTGACACACCACCAGTCACACCGTCCTCTGTAAAATGTATGGTAGTGCTCTCTATTTTGGGTGACACATCTCTATACTGCGGTATCTACTGTGGATAAGAATACTCTTAAAGCCTTAGTATAACTTGAAGTCCTGCTTGATGGCATCATTAAAGCGACCACTGTCACTATTTTGCAGTCTGCTGTGCAGACAGTTAATTATGTCCGTTTTCCTAAAGTGGATGTCATGTTAGACAATGTATTGTCCAGGACAGCTCACCTAACCCTATGTTGGATTTAAGACTGGTTGATATATCAAATTAGTTCAATTAGATTTATTTGATCGTTCTGAGTTTTTGCACTAGTGTATAATCAAACGTTACATGGTTGATAGCTGGCTGCATTAGCTGTCCTGAGTCAAGGCAGTCCAGGAAACTGCAGTACATGTGCACAACACCTCTCAATTTTCAGGTGTTTTCTGACTGCAGGTGACTAGCTATCATGGGCTAGCTTGTAGTGCATCTGATGGTTGCATCTACATGAAGAACAGACTAAGAAAATACTCTTCACATTGATCCGCTCTCTCTCTCTCTCTCTCTCTCTTTGCTCTCTTTTTGCTGATGAGGCATCCTCACTGGTAATGAGAGGTGAAGCCATGAAAGTCGATCGATCTGTGTGGGGATGCTACTCCTTTCATTCTGTGCCTCCTTGTGAGGCAGCTAATGCTACAGACCTCAACAAACACAGCAGGAGCAGGTGAACTGGAGAGCAGACACTTCTGCTCTATCTGTGCTGAAGCTGACTATTAAAGTGAATGTGTGTACTCTGCTTAGTTGAAGCATATGCTACTGATCATCCATGACCGTATATATTTCCATAATGTTCTAGTCCTGCTGCATTTGGCATGAAAAAGATCCCTTAAAATTTTGAATCATTCCTATGCTTCAAGATTGAGATTTTGGGCCATATCACCTAGACCTACTTAAATTTCCAGCATGACATTGAGTGTCAAGTGAACACTGCTCCATAATGAGCTCGCTGATGTACTGATTCTGAAAACTCTGATCATCAATCACTGCGGCAGGTTTGCATGTACACATTTAGTGTGCCTCTTTTCATTTCTATTCTTTCACACTTCAACATTTTGGTGTTACTGGTTGTCTATAAAAAAAAATACATGCACATTTAGAGCTCTTCTTATTTTATCCCCACGTCTGTCTGTGTGTATTAGTAGATGTCCAGAGGTGTTGCATCATCCCTCTAACCCCTCTGCTCAGTGTTGAGCCCATGAGGAAGGGTGTAAAGTCAAGCCGCTGTTGCACTGAGCGGCTTGCAAGGCAGTGAGTGACATCTGAGTATTTAGGCCGCCTAACTATTCCACCTCCCATATTATCTTCACTAGACTACTTGGTTAGCCAGCATACGACAACAGTCCTTCAAGGAATTTGCAAGGGATCCACACCCATGTGTGTTCCCTCAGGGCTTTATGTGTACGTCTGTATGTGGGAGTGTAAGAAATGGACTGAAATGTCCTGCTGCAGTCTCATAACAAATTGACAGGTGTCTGTGTGTTTTTCTGTAGGTGTCATGGTAAGACAACACTCAGTTTAACCAATTACATATTTACCTTTATTCATTACAGTTATCTTGTAGGATTGCGGCTATATTATGTGAAGCAACTCTCACATTAAAAAGTGGTACATAATACTGAATTCCCAGCTCACAAAAACAGAAACTAGGGCTGAACAGTGGATGGAAATATTATTGAGATCACAGTGTGGCCAAGTGCAATATCCAAATTGTAGTTTTTGACGAAAACACATTATTGCTAAATCCGTGGTAATGGACTAAAGCCAACTAACATGTGACTGTCCTGATAATGAGCTAAGCTAAGTTTGGTAAAGAAAAATCTTTGTTGAAGTAATATATTAGTGAAATGAAAATGATATTGAGTAATTTTCATTGATCATCATCATACATTTACTATATATGAGATTAAATTTGTATTCATCTCTTTTTTATTAGCACAGCACACTACAACTACCAATTAGATTAGCTCTGTGTCATCGATTGGCCCAACAAACAAGTGCCAAGATTTGTTTTTTTTACATGCAACATACTGACACTGTACATCAACACATAAAGGCACAGTGGAGGCGATGCAATGCACAGATGTGGTGCAGTAGAGCCCTAAATGTATGCAGTATCTCCCAGGTTCCCTATTCTTGCTTGACAAACAGCGCTGTAACATTGTACCTCTGCACACGCTGTACCCTAGCTCACACTGCAGCAGTGAGCCGCTGCCATTGGGTTTTTAAATTTGAACTTCCTCTGCAAAAGTCGTGACAGCAGTGTACAAATTCCCCATCTTGCTGCATCTACTCAGAGGACTTTACTGAACCGTTCTTCCTGTAGATGGAATAAAACAGTTTGGAGCTGGCAGTGCAGCAAGCATGTTAAAACATTCAAATTCTGCACTGGCTTTATTTGCATATTTCCATTCGTCTTTCTTGTTCTTAGTTTTGCTCTTATGGATTCTTGGTGGTACAGTGTGAAAAGCTCATTCTGCTATTGCCTTCTCTCTAAATCAGCCTGGATTAAAGGTCAGGGAAATGTTAAGTGTAAATGTCAATCAGTGATTCACTATGAGTCCAAAAATTAAGTCCTAGACATAGTTAATGGAGTCTGGCAGATAGTGAGCACACTGGTGCTACAGAGGTAGTCATACCTCTGACACATGAAGCATCGCGCCTCTGGACGAAGTCAGGCTGAGAAACAGAGGGAGGAGTTTGCCTTTTTCATCACTCAATAGAAGCATTATAGACACTTGATCATATTTTGACTGAGGCTTACCTGCACCAGAAGTTCTATACCGGCAGTTAGTACGTTCCTACCAAAATATATTAGTGACTTAATTAAACCTAATAAAGATGGAAATAATATTTTGTTTCAGTCCATTTTAACTGTACCACTGTTCACTGTTTATTATTTATTATTTTGATTTAGATGTACTTTTGAAGGGTTACTTTAGTATTATGTAACCTTTGTCATTTTTAGCCTGCTTTATTTGTCATCATCTATAACAAGTAGGCCTACAACTAACCATTATTTTCATTGTTCAAGTAATTGTTTTGCCGATAAAATGTCAGAAAATATAATGTAATATATATATGATTCCTTTCTAAGCTGTAATGACACCCTTAGTCTTTATGCACAATTATATCCTGGGACATGAAGCTCACCAAACATCTGACATGAGATAATTGCAGAATATCTTCCCACTGTCGCTCTGTTATTGGCAGCTGTCTGGCAAAGCCATGGGGAAAAGCTGTGACAGCCTTGCATGTGATTTTTTTTTTATTATTAAAAATAATAATCTTTTTTACTTTTCAATATTTTTAATCCACATGTCCTCTGGGTCCAAGGCAGTGAACTATTGATGTATCTCATAAGGACAATCTTTGTGTAATCTGATTGGCCCACAGTCAGGAAGGAGAGACAGGAGCTGCTGCACAGAGGCAACCGTATAAGGAGATGGGCTGCGGCCTACGTTTTGATGGACATCACAGTGCAGTAAAAGCTTTGAGTGACTTGAGAGGCGGGTGCTGGTGGTTTTAAAAGGGGGAGAAAAAAAAACTCCCTCTGGCTTTCATCAAGCATGGCAGGCAAGGACGAAGAGGGAAAGGGGAAAATGGAGAGGGGGGAGAGACACAGGCATAATTACTTCTCCAACCACAGGAAAGGAAAGAGAAAGATTGCAGAAGGAGAAAAGCTGTAAAAAGTATTTCTATCTTTAACCAGGCAACTTTACAGACACTGGCTAGTTCCAATAGACAAAATGTTATGAATTTGCATGATTGATGACTTTCAGTAGCATCACCACTCTGCTATTCACTCTGTGTGTCTGTGGTTAGAGGCTAAAGTCAGTAGACAGACACAGACGCACGCTTGAAAGGTTTGCTGTGAAAAGGCCTGTCCTCCCCCTCATCCTCTCCGTGTATGGAAAAACATATGGTGTCTCAGGTAACACAACTGCTGCGTGTGTGCGTGAGGTGAGAGTGAAACAGTGTGGTTGAATAGGTCCTACTTCAGATGGTGCTCTTTTCTATTTGTACGATCAGATCGGATCGTCAATTAAAAACATTTCACTTGACACTTGATCTGCTGTGTTTTCAGCTTTGCTCCGATTGCTTTTCATGTCGGAATATGACGCCTACCTTGTTTAAGTGCATCACAGATTCAGCCACTTCTGTATTATCTCACAATGTGAAAATTCAGTTTGGGTTAAGACCAGACATAACTCTAATAGAGCCCGTCATTATTTCCCATAATCCCCTTACCCCTCCTGTTAAGCCCCCTTTTCTTTTTCCATTATTTCTTTTTTCCTCTCGCCTCCTTCTCCTTTTGACTATATGATGCTGCCATATAGGGCAGTGCTGCTCCTTAGTCAGCGGGTCAGGAATGCCTGTGTAGTCTTAAGGGTGTACTGTTTTCAAACCTGATCATAATCTACTGACAGCTTTTATTCGTCTCTCTCTGTTTATAAGTTCATCGATTCTGATATACTCGGTTCTAACATCTCTAAACCTCTGCAGCAGGAGCCTAATCATCATAACACCTTAAAATGTTTCTTTCACGTGACTTATCATGTGGTTGCATTGTGTAATGATATCTTGTCCAGTAGGATCATGCTCGGCAGTGCTTTATTTAGCTGGGGAGAATAGACCAATGCTTTTATAAACCACGAGCTGCTTCTCTGGGGCCCTGAAGCAGTCTTCTGAAAAACATTAGATGATCAGTGTTTGTGATATGACATCCCTGTTAATGAAATATATCAGCTGTAGGAGACTCGGTCACTGCACAGCTCTCCTCCCTCTCCTCTGTCGGTAAGACTTAAAATGTAGACGAGCATTCCTGTGAAAAAATGATTAGGTCTAATTCTAATCATAAGCTGTAACCTTCTTGTTCTATTGACACTGTTTTTTCTTATTCTTCTACATTCTTCTTTCCCTCTGCCCAGCCTGTGTGTGACTCAGCCTTGGGCAGGGATATGCCTATAGGACACACCCTTCAGTGGCTGAATACATGTTTACGAGCTCACATGCCCTAACAAGTACACTTAGGCTTTGATATAGCCGAGCCTGGCTAGACTAAGGCCTGACTGATGAATTTTAATGGCGTATCTCTTTTTGAGCAGGTTTTTGATGGTTTCCTCTTCTCTCACTAGGTGACAGAAACCCGTAGCGGATGCAAAACACAATCCGCTTTCACACATTCTTTCCTAGCATACATTCAGCCTTAACACAATGAGAGTGGCAGCGGACGAGTTTCCCAGATTTTTCCATCCTGTTTTTTGGATCGCGAACGCCTCCTCTGATGCCTTCTGTATCTGTTGGGCCTGTCTGTCTTGCAGATGGGCCTTTTAGCCTCAGCTGGCTGTTTTACAGCCAATGCGGTCGACACTGCAGAAGAACAGTGAGCAGTCAGGCTATAGGATTAGAGGAAGAGAGAGAGGGAGAGAGGGAGTTTGCTTTGCGGCATCTTAGTTACTCTGTCTAATTAAAAAGGCTGTCTGGAGACCGAGTGTCTCTTGGCGTCACCCAGCCCAGATCCAGCCCATGGCAAAGACCAGACCGGCGGTTAATGGTGCTGGGTGCTGTGTGTCATGCAGCCTGGCCTGGCCTGGTGTCGAAGGAGCGGCCCCTACCCCCAAAGCCCTCTTTCTGTTTCACCTCATTCTCTATCTGCCTGTCCATCCATGGTGTCTACCCTTCTTTTACTCTCCGTCTTTGCTCTAAAAGGAGTGATACTTAGTCCAAGATGTCCTTGAGTGTGTGCAATGATTGAAGCAAGCAATATTGCAGAGTCACCACACACACACACATACACGCACACAAGATAAGGTGTATGCATTGGAGCAGCAGCACAGCTATAAAGCATCTGCAGATGATCCAACTGCTGATAGAGTTGTAACAGGGCTGAATAAAAAAGATCCTGAGGCAACATAGTCCCAGCTGATACAGTGTAATATGAATTATAGATGGCAACCAAAAGAAATCCAAAAATACAGGAGCAAGTATTCACACAATGCAGCACGATGTAGCTGTAAACATGTCACGGTTATCATGGCACAGTTAGTGTTTATCTCTCTGCGTGTCCATCCATCCCATAAGCATGTTTGTATCTCAAACCGTGTATCGAATTTTCTGACTCTTAATAATAGATGTGTTTGCAGTAAATATTTCATGGTCGGCTGACTGAAAACACATGCCTGTCAGAGATATGGAGGTAGAGGGGAGGGGGAGAGGATAGCATGGAGGGAATGTGGGAGTAACTGAGTGGTGAAGGGGAGAGAGAGAGTGAAATGGAAGAGGCAGGATTTTAACCCTCTCATTCTACCTTCATCAGCCACAGCCAATGTTAAAGGCTTATTGACTACATCTGTTAAATTGTGTCCTTCTCTTCTTTCCTCTCCACTCCCTCCCTTCCCCTACTGCTGCAGGGCTCTCAGGATTCGACAGGAGGACAGGAGGGATTGGTGGCCCCACCCTTTTCAGCGTTCCCCCCTCCACCCCCTCCTCAAAACGGGCTACCAGGGACAGAGTTTGGCCCTGGAGCCATGTTTGGTGCTGGGGGGCAAGGTACAGCAGAGGTAGGGGCTGGTGCTAACGGAGCCACCACGGCCACCACCACCAACAACAACAACGTAAGCACCCTGTGTTTATACAGCCTTAAGTAGTAGCTTAGTTGGCTGTGAGATGTTTGGGGTATTGAATCATTTTGATGTCTTGAAGGCGTGAACAAACTCTAAGGTTTAAATTATTTTCATTACATAAAATTGCAGTCATAAATCAGTCAGTCGCTCCACCATTTTGGTCCGGACTAAAATAAAAAATCCATGTACATGCACCATGCACTCATGCATTGTTTCCAAAATTTAAAACAATAGAGGTAGCAGCAAATAATTATCAAAAGCCATTTCATTAGTTTTACCTGCCACCTTTTCCACCCCTTCCGCTTCTCTCTCTCTCCACAGGTAAAGACAGACGACTCGTCCCAGGGGGAGGCGGTTGTACAGTGCGGTACAGGAGGCACAGGAGCGGGAGGCTCTGTGGGAGACCCCACAGAGGCCAAAGGGACCCCCAAACGCCTCCACGTCTCAAACATCCCCTTCCGCTTCCGGGACCCTGACCTCAGGCAGATGTTTGGGGTAAGAAGCAGGGAATTTTGTGGACCTCATTTTTAACGGAATCAATAAATCAGTCTAGACACCCTGGGGTTGAATGTGGCGGGGCCAGCTCACTGAGGGTGGGGTTTAGAGGCTGACAAAGAGTCAAACTAACACAAAGGAAAGCCACTCATGAGGGTTCTCTTGGTGCTTAAGGGGACAATTGTCTGCTATGTGTGTCAGTATGTTAGCATGAGAGACAAAGTGAGAGGGGAAAAAAGGGGACAGAGCAGAGTTCAAGGCAGAGTGAAGAAAGAAGTCCATTGAAATGTGGGGTGTTGTCTTTTGTATAATAGTGACACCTAGTGCAAAGCAGTTGTAACTCACATAATGCCAGAAGATTCTAACTTTGCAATAATGCCATCCTAAAATACTGAGATTGAACCAAGCCAACGATCCAGAGACAACTCAAAAATGTAATTTACTGCTTTCTTGTGCTTACATGTGTTTTCTAATTTCTCCCTTAAATTTATTTGCAGCAATTTGGAAAGATTCTGGATGTAGAGATTATTTTCAATGAGAGGGGTTCAAAGGTAAGTGCACAGAAGACATTTGATTCTCTGAAACCACACTGCAGTTCTTCCCCACTGTTGACAGTAATTCCCACTCTGCATGGTATTTCTCTGTAAATGTGACACTTTGTGACGTGGTGTCAGAACGCCACCTGGGGAATCATTGTTACCAAACTCCAATTATCTATTAAACCGTGTCAGAGGGCACACCGAGGTCTAAGGATTATCCTGTCTCCCTCTCCTCAATCCCTCATGATGTGCCCCTCACTCGCCGCCAACCTTTTTAACCTCTGTCATGTACCACAGGGTTTTGGCTTTGTGACATTTGAGACCAGCGCAGACGCAGAGAAAGCCAGGGAAAAGCTCCATGGCACATTGGTGGAAGGTCGTAAGATTGAGGTAATTTTCCTCTCTCTCTATCTCTCTCTCTATCTCTCCCCCCTCTCCCCCTCTCTCTCCCTCCTCCTCCTTCTCTATTCTCTCTGTTCTCCCATCATAATTCTGCTTGATCACTGACTGCTAGCTAGCTCCCATGCTCCCTTTAGTGATATGCTCTGATGCAGCCCACTGGTATCCCACTCCCTGGTCCTTTGCAATGTGTTTTTCATTTTTAAATTTAGAAAGACTTCTTTCCTCCTTTTTTGTTTATTTTTATTTTATTTTTTTTGTGGTGGGAATGATTGGGGGTGCAAGAACACTACATAAGGCATGCTGGGTACTTATCCTCTGCAGCATTTTCTTCCACATTAAGCTGTTGCCTCTTCACCTTTTTTGTTTCCACTGATGCTCAACTCGTAGCCACACTGATGTTACAACTTTTTCCCGCAACAATTGGAATGATGTTTGTGTAGTCAGCACCAGAGGGCACGAGAGGAACGCAGTGAAAGGATGATGCATGGCAGATTGCTGTCAGATGCTCTTATTTTCTTCCCTAGAGTAGTAATCCTTCTGTGTTCCCCTCTCCTGGTGCTGCGGCTAAGTGGTTGTGACAAGCTTATGGCTCCTGGTGCAACAGTAGCATGCTGGGAATCACAGCAACACTGACGCATGTTCACTTTATGGAAGTCTGGATTTTTACCAAAGATCTGTGCACTTGTGTTTTTACGTATGTAAAGTCTATGTGCGTTCAGGTTTGTTTTGATTTGATTCAGTAGTATTTGTTTTGTTTTTTTTAACTGAAGCATGTGCTAAGTTTTTGAAAGCAGTTTTTCTTCTTTATTTTAATCGGGGTTTCAATCAACCGGTTGTCCATATTGGATCTCTTGACCCACGCCACTGTAAGCCAGGATTTCTGCATGGGCTTACTGTGGTGATTTCCTTGTGGTGTGTGTGGGCGTGTGTGCGTGGGTGGGTGTGTTGCGAGTCAGCTCCTGCATGATGGATGAGGCTGGCTGGTACCCTTTTTTTTTTCAGTTCTGTACTCTTGAGTTCTGCTGCAGTGTGGTCGAGAATGAAAGACAGCCACCTGCATCCACTGGTACAACATACACAATTCTGCCACCTCCACCTTCAGTCAATCAGCAAACTGAATGGATACTGATGGAGCCAATTTTACCCTGCATCAGTCTTGCCCCTTGTGTTCAGTCAACTACCTGTGTTGTCCCCGGCATTGCTTTAACTTGATTCTGTTTTTCTTCCCAAATTTTGCATGACGTCGGTCACTCATATTAATCAGCGAGCAGTTTGTCTTTGTTTTCAGTTGTCACTTTGCATGTACTCTGTTGTACTTGTAGTGGTGTTGGGCTTTAGCGAGTCATGTATCAGCTGCATGGTGGGCCAGAGACATGAAGTCTGTACAGTGTGTCTCTTTCTGTCTGTTTATGGTGCATGGGCTTGAAGAGACAAAAGGCTGGCGCAGGACGAACCGTGGATTTGTGTTTATATGTTCTCTCAGCCGAGGAGAAAGGGCCGGACATTTCTATTTGAGGCAATGCTATCTGGCAGTTCTCCTTTCTTGCAGATGTTGCTGTTATACTCTTGCTTTAATTGGTCATATCATTTCAGAGTTTGTTGAACTATGTTTGCAGAGATTACGGTGGCAGAAATGTAACTGTGGTAATCATATATATTTGTGTAATAATTCAGAAACTCTGAAATATAGACCTACTGTATACCCTGGTTATACATACATATTTAACTATTATTGTGTGTGACCTTGCAGTTTACTGCTGTACACTGGCATGAGTTAAATTGATGTAGCCTTCGTGTGCATGGTTGGTATTTTAATATGGAAATACGTAGTCTAACTGAGGCAGTACTGAAGACAGCTGGATGTTTCTTCTTGCATGTTTATTCTGTATGGCTATTTGTTGAATCCGTTTTGGTGATGGGATTGTTGACTTACTCGTTCGGTTAGCATGAAATCCGTTGCACCTGGGTGCCTCATAGTCTTGCTCCCAAAAAAGGCTGAATAGCTTAGTTTTCAGAGTAAGTTTTGATTGAATGATTTATAAAGACTTGCTGTACTTAACTCGAGTGCTGACATTTCTTTTTCTTGGTGCATGCCAATGGGAGTTGGTTAGTAGTTATTCTCATAGCTTAGCTGCCCACAGTGTGCATGTATGTAGCCCCATATGAAATAGAAAGAGAACTGTTGTGCTGAAAGTTAAACTGTACTTGTCTTTGTCTGGAATAAAACTCTGCGCTTTGAAGAAGTCAATTTCCTGTGCGCTTCCAATGTATCCATGTAAGTGGCCCAACTACAATTCACTTTGTCTCTACCTGCTTCGCTGTGATCCCATCTCATCACCACTCATTCTATATATAGAGTCCCACTGGCCTATATATAGGTGTGTTACATCTTTGTATGCTTTCAAAAACATACACACCTCAGTGCATCTCCACCCACTCATGGCTGTCTCTGTGTGTATGCTCCAACATAAATGGTTAAGCAGTCCTCACTCATAACATCTCTCAGCCTCAGGCAAGATTTTGGCTGTCATTGACTTGTGTTACTTTGGCTGTAGGACACCTTGACCCTATAAAACTAATGATAGAAAATCTCCCCTAAACCATTTAGTCACATATGTGGAGTCACAGATTTCATTCTTATTCTGCAGTTACTGGCTGTGAGGGAAGTGCATTAGGGTCTACGCATGGTCTCATTTGTGCAGCCGCGAACCTGGACGCACGAAAATCATTGAGTCCACTAAACTACTTTTCTCGAACAATATTCTTTTGTCCAGGAAAAACACACCCGTTTCTCATTAGGTGAAGGTGAAATTTGAAGGTCAACCTATATGCTAGATTTTCTAAAAAAGAACAGCAATGGCTTTGTTTTTCCTTCTTAGGGAATGCAAGACAAAATAAAGACACAACAGTGAACACCAAACCAAATCATCAGCACTGTAGTGTACACTCTCCAGGTAGCTTCCTGATCTCCTTGCTGTAAATTTGTTCACAGCATTGGAGGGCTATAGCAAGGACAAAAGCACAGCTGTGTGTACACATCAGTGATTGCAGACAGTGTGCATGTGGCCACGCGGACGAGCGCACAGACCATGCTGAAACCCTGTAGACTCCCAATCACTAACTCCCGCTCTAAGGTTGTGTGTTTGATCTGTGTGGCTGGAGTGTTCGGGCAAGTGACAGCTCCTCCGCGGCGCAGAGTTTTAGTCAGACATTTGAAACGCAACGGCGCAGAATAGCTGAGGTGTGTGTGTGTCACAAGGGGTGCAGCTCTGCATGCAAAGGAGGGATGGGGGTTACTGTTGAGTTAAGGGTGCCATCATCACTGCATGGGTGTGTGAAAAGGATGAGAAGAAGCTGTGCCTGTGGATCTGCATGCCTGACCATGCGCCCTCTCACTAGCCAGTGCTGCCACCACACACACTCCTCAATGGGACACAGTTGGCCTTCAGCTCACCTTTGGCCTAGGCCTTAAATCAGTCATTTCCATAAACATTGTAACATTATGCATGATTTCTATTGCGAGACACTGAATTGGTGGAACTTTGTGAGTCGTTGTTTTGGCGATGGCCTGAGGTGAAGGCTCACCTGCTCCTTGTGTCCCAGTTTCATAGATGACTCCCCCCCAACTCCCGTCCCTGGCTTTGGATTTGACCACTCCTGTTTTGTTTATCTGAACTTTCTGTTACTGCATGACTTGCCCCAGGCCAGATTAACGAATGAAAACGTGTGAGTATCCATGTGTGTGCTTTGTAACATGAGTGAAAAGTAGAAAAGGTTGAAAGAAAAGGGGAAAGAGAGTTTGCACTTTGCCCTTTCCAACCCTTGGTCTTTGTGTCGGTGTGTCGGCTCTCTCTCTCTCCCTTGTCCCTTCATTCTCTTGTTGCCAGTCAAGTTTGTCTTTCTGTGAGTTTGTATTTCATTTGAAAATAACCAATAGCTCTTTTTCTACCTTTAATATTCCTTTTTGCCATCATCTCTGTCTGCCTTATTTTGTTTTCCATTTATTGTCATCTATTTTTATTCTCAGTTTTCCATCTTTTTTATTATTTGACTATCATACAACCTTCAGTATGTTTTTTGTTTGCTTTTTTTTTTTTTAAAGTGTGGTGACTGGTGAAACAGGAAATTATAACCCACGACCAATTTCCAAAAACACACTCTTCTCTTGTGGTCTAACTTTACCACACAGGAATGAGTCATTTCTTGCAAAATCTAACCTAAATGCCTCCACTTGTCCTTTTGACTGTAACAGACCCAGACAGCGTTTAACCGACCTTTACTATTGTGCTCTTATGAAGGAGGGCGGTGTGCATTTGTATCTGACTTTTCCCTTGGAACTGCTCTAATTCGCTTTATTTTCAGTCCCTCGCTGTACATTCAGTAGGTTAGTTTTTTTTGGTGGGGTTGAGGCGAGGTTGCCCCATATCTCCATTCTCCTTTATCATCTGTTTTGTCCTCTAGAGCACCGAATACCTCCTGATTGTTGTGATGATGCTCGGAGCTCCGCTAAGCATCAAGAGCTCGCATCCTCTCTCCCTTTTCTTCCTCTCTCCTCTTTCTCTTCTATTCTGAGCTGTAACACTGCTGCTATCAGGTTTTTAGTTCACATGGGGCAAGCAAAGGGGGGCCGGGAGGGATGGGACATTTAGGTTTCTTTTGTTACGAGGATTATTTGTTCCTTTATTTATTATATTTTTTCTGTTTCCCTGACGACTTCTGTGTGTTGTTGTCAGTCTCCACGGTAACCACTCGCTGTTTCTACGGCAACGGTAAGTTGTGTACAAACATCTATCACTGACCTGATCCCCCCCCTTTCCCACCCCACCCCTCAAATGGGCCTTTGATACAGTAGTATGTACAATGTTAGTCTTTGCTTATCAACGTGAGTTGAATGTGACAGGCCCACGCAGTCTAATGTAATGCTACAGTGTCACAGGCACACACACACAGACAGACAGACACAGATTTAATCTTTTTAACAGTAATATTTTTCCTCCACATGCCCGTCCCCCACCATGTCATTAACACCTCACTGGGAATGACCGAATGTAATCACCCTCCTCTATGCAATGACACGGCTATCCACAACCCATCTGATTAATTCTCCATTGGACTCGATGTATATACTATTCATTTTTCTTGATTAATAATAAAAAAAAAAAAATCAACAGAAATGATATGAAGCTTTGCTCCCTGTTGCTGCCTACGATTGCTTTGAATGAATGCAGACCTCCCCCCTCCTCCCTTGAGCTTCAGGGCAAATAACGCTGTCCTGGTTTTGAATTTCTTTGTTTTATTGGCCTGCCTGCTTTTAGGCTTTTAGCATACTGTACATTTGTCAGAGATTAGCCTATTGGACACAACGTGCATTTGAATCATGCAAGGTAAAACTTTGTCCAGGCTTTGAGCTCATGTAGAAATGTTCAGCAGCTGGGCAACGTCTCCTTTTGCAGTGTCATAAAAAAAATTAACCTGGATCTGTTTCTTTTGCTAATTTCTATTTTTGAAAAAATTCTGTTTAGAAACCATGCTGCTTCAGATGTGATCACTTCTCAAATCAGCCAGTGTTGTGTAACCATATGCATTTCTGAACCGATATGGGGTTTACCTTACTGTTTTTTGGGTCTCTATTATGCTGCCATTTTGTTTTTTCTCTTTTGGTTTGGTTTTCTTGTAGTGGACTGTCTGTGTACTAGTAGTCGTAGTAGTAGTCGTAGTCGTAGTGTACTGGTCTTAGTTTGTGACACACAGTTCTAATGCCTGGCATAGTGTCTCATGTTTATTTTATTTCTCTCCTTTTTTGGGAATGAGGATTGCTCTCTCACTCTCTCTCTGTATCTCTCTCTCTCTCAGTCTCTCTCTCTCCCTCTCTCTACCTCTCTCTCTCTCTGTGTTCTCTCCATCCTTTGGTGCTCTGTTTCTCAACCCACCACATATAATGAGATTTTCAGGAGAATGGTCACCAAATCTAATTGCTTTATTTGAATGATGCACCTTGGGATATATGTTTTGTTTTTTCAATAGTAATTGTTATTAGTTTTTTTTTATGTGTTGCTCATGTAAACCTTCTCCCTTTTTTTCTCTTTCTCTTCACTCCATCTTTACATTTTGTTTATGGACTGGCTCTGTCTCTTTACCTCTCACCTGCATCCCTTCCTCTTAACGTATCTGTCCCATCTTCGTCTCGTATGTGTTCGATGTGGGAGTGCTGCGATTGTTTTGATTGGTCTCTATGCTGCATCCGACGCTTGCTGATTGGCTGAATTGTTTACTTTTTTTGGTTTGTTACTCACTCTTGGTCATGTGATGCGCCCATATTTGGCTGCGTGTAATTTCTGTGTTATATGATTATTAATTTTGTCAAACAAATGTTTTTGCACCCCCTCTTTCTCTCCCTTGTATTATTCTTTTTTTTCCTTTTTTGAATATTTCTTTTTAGGTATGTAAACCCCACAAGTTTGGTTTCATATGGAAATGTAACTTCATTTTGTCCAAGTTTATTGTTCAGGGAGGGCAAAAGTGGGATGAGAAAGGCTGAATGTTTTATCTTTAACACTTTGAGATTTGCCTTCCATATTCTGTTGATTTGCATGTGTTCCTGTCAACACAGTTTCATTGATTGCACATGACACTGGTATATATACATATATACTACACACGCACACACACATACACACCCAATATTACCTGTTATTAGTCAACCTAAAACCTCTTACAAGTCAGAACAAAATCTCACTCTGATACAAAAAACGCTGACATTAATTTGACCCATTAGCTTGATTTAAATTTCAAAATGTCTCTGCTTACACACCCGCAGTCAGTTGCATCAGTTAGCTAGCCAGGCTAGGCTGATTGAATCATTTGCCACTGACCTTGTCATTCGCAATGAGGGAAAAATGAGGTAAACCTCATTTCCATTTGAATAAGGCTCAGCAGATAAAGAACATGACTCACTGAGAGAGGCAACGCAAGTGGCAGGCTGGGCCTTAATGGTCTCCTAAATGGTAGTGCAAGCGTGTATGTGCACACAAGCACTCTCATTCCTCAGTCTGTCCGTCTTTGTCTCTCACACACACACACACACACACACACACACACACACACACTCTCCCCTCATCTAGCCAAAAGGTCATTAATCTTTAGCTCGTCACACTCGTCAGAACTTCAGCAGCAGCAACACTCGGACAGTATGGGTTATTACAAAGAGCCACAATCTCCTTCTCTTAAAGCCCATCAAAGGCAGATGAGGATAGATCAAGGGAGCGGAGTGTGAGCCTTTGAAGCTCAGAGAGGAGATTATCAGCCATCTTGGATTGAAAGCCTCAGCATTAGGCTAAAATGTCAGCCAGCATGCACAGAACATGGAGACACACCTAAAAAAATACTTTCATCTGTGCATGCCAAAAAATAAGTACAGCTCGTTCTCTTTTGCTGTCCCCCCCCTCCACCCCACCCTTTATGTGTAGTCACAGCAGCAAACATAACCCATGTCACCCATGGCAGCCCCTTTTATCTCTCCACAATGAATCACCAAATCTCTACTGGGCAGATCGCTTTTAATTGCATGATGACTAAAAATCCCCCTAACTGTCCTCACCTGCTTTTACATACAAACATGAACACCAACATGAACCCCTGTAATTCTTCCATATTGATCACACTGGTAAAGTATAACACCAGTGGCATTAATCTAGTTGATTTGGTTACATTTGATATTTTTTTTAATCATGCTGCAGAATTAGATTTATTATGACAGTGTGCGATATTCCACACGTGACACCAACAGAAAGAAATTGAATTCTTTACCAGAAATTAACCCCCTTGACAGAATATTGCTGCATTGTCACATCCATGTCGTTTGTGGGCCAGCAGCTAACTTTAGTCCAGCTTTTCATGCCGGCAAGTGTGTCACAATGAAAATCAAGACAGACTAATTAGTGGCAGTAAGTGTACACAGATAATAACATTGTCAACCTCAGAGATTCATCAAGATGTACAAAAAAAAATGAAGGGAAGCATAACAGCCAACACATGAATGTAATTTTAACACAAAACAAAAGCATATACAGTAAATCAGCCTCTGCCTTGTGATCTAGTTCTCTGTGTTTGAGTCTGTTGCACTTTACTTTCCTGTGTTCACTTTGTTGTGTCTGTGTTTTTGACTGTCTGCTCCTCCGTCCCCAGGTGAATAACGCCACCGCCAGGGTGATGACTAACAAGAAAATGGTCAGCCCCTACCCTAACGGAGAGGCTCTCAGCACACTGCCTTATGGTAACAAGCACACTGACGCACTCACAGTACACAGCCGACCGCCTAATGAACCAAACAGCATAGGTACGCAGGGAGAGGACGATGCAGGCAGGGCGAGCTGAGCAGCCACAGTGTTCCCTCACTGCAGTCCACATTATGTATGGCCAACAGCAATTTTCATTTACTTTATCTTAGTTTTATTTTTGCCACCACCTACCAGCTATGATGCCAGTTAACTTTAAAACTGAGCTCACATTTTCCAGATTAACTCGACAGCAAGAGAAAGCTTTTATGTAGTTGCTACTGTGTCTTTACTACATTGCTCACTACATTCAAGTGTAGTGCTGCTCCTAAATGGAGGTGGTGTTAAAGTAGAGTGTTTCCAACGTTTACCAGCTCTTTCTGCCCAGGTCGTCCAGCATCCTCACGATTCACTATCATGACCTTGCTCACTTGTACTGTCAGAGCTGAATGCAGTCTGTGCTGCTTCACCTGGCAGTGCTGGTGTAGTTCAGTTTCCATGATTCTTCCATTACAGCTTCCAAAAAAAAGATTGGACACTGTGTCCAATGTGCAAACAAACTGTTTACCAACAACAGTTTTACCAAGTGTTCCTGAGCTGTGTAGTAATATTCTTTACATTCATGTGTTTGACAAAGTGGTGAAACTCACCCCATCCTTGCTTATGAACAACTGAGTCTTTCATTCCCAATCATGATACTATCACCTGTTACCAACAAACCTTTTTACCTGTGGAATGACCCAAACAGGTGTTTGTGATTCAGTCCACAATTTTCGCAGTCGTTTGTTGCTCCTGTCCCAACTTGTTTGACACATGTTGCTGCCTTCAAATTCAGAATACATATATATTCACAAAAATCAATGAAGTTGATGAGGTCAAACATTACATACTTTGTCCTGTTTTTAATTGAGTATATGTCAAAGGATTAGCAAATTATTCTGTTCAGTTTTATTCATGTTTTAAGATAAGATAATTCTTTATTGATCCCCCATAGGGGAAATTCGGGAATTTACACGGCGTCCTAATTTTCTTGGGATTGGGGTTGTAGTTCTGAGTTAGTCTTGCAGAGAGAATCCGTCTCATGAATACGTAGCACTCTGCTGGACAACAGCCATTACCAATTTTTAAAGAAATGCTGCTCTGTGGTGCTTCAATACTTGCTAATTTCTGCCTTTGTGTTGTATTATCACAATATGTGTGTATTAAGTGCTACAGACATAAAGGATCCTATGTAAACTGCCCATATTAATGAATTGCCCCGTCTTCTCTGTGTGACTATCAGCGGGGTGGAAATTGAGTCCTATGGTGGGGGCTGTGTACGGACCAGAGCTCTACGCAGGTAAGGCCACTCACTGTCTCCTTCACACACACTAACACCTCAACGTCTCCACAGCCAACTTAGAATTTTAGTCACATTCCACTCTTTAATTTATATTAATGCACTGCTTGCCTAGCATTTCTCCTCACTGGCACTTTTATTAATATCAAGACCTCAAGGCTATAGTTGGATTATTCCCCTTCTCTCTTTGCTCTTTCCTTTCTCCTTAATTCATCCCCCCCCCCCATTTCCCTATTCACATTGTCCTCTTCCTGCCTGCATCATCATCTTTCCTCTCTAAATCCTCCGCTGTCTCTCCGTCTTTCTCTCCTCTCCGTCCTCCTCCAGTCCCAGGGTTTCCCTACCCTTCTGCAGCAGCCGCCGCCACTACAGCAGCAGCGGCGTTTCGTGGCGCCCACCTCAGGGGCCGAGGCCGGCCTGTCTACAGTGCAGTGCGGGCTGCTGTGCCTCAGCCTGCCATCCCTGCCTACCCTGGGTGAGAAAGACTTGCAGCTTATAAACAAGAGCTGTTGACTTCATGTGCTCTCTAGCTGTCCCAGATCTGCTTTATATATAACACATTTTAGAAATACAAAAAGATCAAGATCGGTTGTTTTGTTCAGTGCTGAGTAAATCTATTGAGGAACACCTCATGAATGCCATTTTCCGAATCATTTTCCAAATTCTATTTGACCAGGTCTCTGTTCAGCACAGCTGTGCTCATACACTCCTCATGCTCAAACATTATTCACACTTCACTCTCTTCAGCAGTCCAACTGGCACATTGTCAGTCAGTTCACAAGCTATTCAGCAGACCATGACGCACTGATGGGATTGCACCATTGAAGGTTCATTTGAATAAACACACAGATACCACCATCAGCAGATTTGAATAAACACGCGCACACACACACACACACACATTCAGTCATTATGCAGAAGCAGTCGCCCTGCACACAGATTTGCTACAAATTATTCACGTTTTACTGCGATGTGTTTTATGTCCCCTCAGTATGTGTTACTGTGCATGTTGTTGCTGTGCTGTGATGATTGGCTAATGGGGTTGCGACTGCTATGATATTCAGATCAAAGCAGAATTGATTGGTTAATGGCCCTGCGGTCGCTCATAGTGTCGAAATGAAGATGAAATTGGGAGGAAATACCCTCTCCATATCTGCTCCACTGCAAAGCTACATATCTCCTCATAAAACAACCCATTTGAAAGTAACCTTTACTGCCTTGCTTTTCTTGTAGCTGGGGACCAATAGCAGTTTATGGTCTCATTTCACTTCAATGAACTTTATCTATTGGCCCCAAGAGAGTGTTGTTTAATGTTTTTGCTTTCACTTGTGGAGCCTAAATGGAAGTTGTATTTCCTCTGCATGCTGCATGGGTGTGAAATAACTACTTTCTCTCTCTCTCTCTCTCTCTCTCTCTCTCTTTCTTTGCCTCTTTTGTGTTTTGCTGTGTTGTGATGTTCATCCACTCTGGTTTTGGGATTGTGCACCACTCCGTTTGCACCCCCCCTTCCTCCACTCCACCCTCCTCGTCTTCTCCCCCTCTCCCTCGTTCTTCTTCTCCTCCTCCTCTCAGTGTGGTGTATCAGGATGGGTTTTACGGAGCTGCAGACTTATATGTAAGTAAACTCGCCTCCCGCCCCAACACACCTTCTCTTGTTCCCTCCCCTCACGGCTTTCTCCTGCTCTTTTTCCTCTGGGGGTGATTCTGCATGTTGCGTCCAGTCATGCGCTGCACAGAGCTGCCTGCATAAAGGTGAATGAGCCCATGGTGAAGAAGTGTTAAGAAACACAACGCACCACTTGTAACAAATGAACACAGTCCTTTTTGATAAAAGCTGTGGTTTCTGCCTCAGGATTATTTTTTTTGTTGTGACAAAAACATCCCTCATTATGCAGTTTGAACACAGCTTGGGTCAGAGTCAGTTGTATTGATTTCAAAACCAGACAGAGAGCTGCCACATCTTAATGACACCACTATAAAGGCTGCTCTGTGGGCGGATGTGGTACGAGTGTGTGCGTGTATGAACAAGAGCGTGTGCGTGTATCCAGGTTGACAACGGTTGTTTCTGTTCTCTCTATAGACTAGTGTTTCAGGACTCAGTCCTTAGTCCCAGATTGCCTCAGGTAGGGTCAACTCAACACCAAACCCACAGTGTGCATTGTTTTACTGTACTACCTCCTCTGATCTTATGAATCATCTTCTGATCTGATCTGGAACATGTTTTTTCTTTTAGTTATTTTAAAAAAAAAATTACCACTGCTTTGAATTTTTCTTTGTTTTTCTACTAACTCACTGAAATGTGCACTTTTTTTTTCGATTGTGGGAAAGGCCTTTGTTTGTTTGTTTGTTTGTTTACTAAACTACTAAATTGTACTGAGTGTATATTCTTTCCTACCAGTTCTAAAGAGAGCCTGGTCTCTTTTGTCTGCTCAGCTACTTTTGGAGAAAAAAAAAAAAGACACCCATCCTTATTTTGTTCACTTGTCGGCAAAAGATACAATAAACCTACATCTCACAAACACAAAACATGCAAATTGTCAGCGCTTATTCTCAAATTGGATGTGTCCATGATGATTTATACTAAGCTCTTCCTTACATCATTTGAGGCTACCATCTTGTAGCAAAGGTCCAGTCGGTGTTAGCCTGGGATGCTCCTTCAAGTTGAAACGGAGAACATGGTCTCTTCCTGAATTAACCACCCCAACCCCTCCCGGGATGATTTGTCGAAGCATGTGCTGATCAGCTGCTGCATGCAGACACACTGTGTATTACTGCTCCTTTCCCTCCACCCTCCCAGAAAGCCTCACTCTCTCCTACTAATAACCACCCCCCCCGCCCCCCGCCGCCTCTGCTCCGTGTCCTGCAGGCGTCTCGGAGAATGCTGGGGAGGTGTTTCTGTCGTGCTTTTGCTGTGTTCTGATCAGGTCCAAATGCAGTGGTGTTGTGTTGAACTTTAATTTGGGTCATGCATGCAGTCTCAGTGCCAGGAGATGATTTTTGAATTTTTTTTTTTCAGTCAGTATAGATGGTCGCGTGGGTGTGTTTGTGTGTGCGACTTTTTTTCCCCTCATCTTCCTCTTTCTGTCTCCTGAACCCATGTGAAGGAACACAAATAATAATAATAAATATGTCTCCACTAGAACTTTTAACTCTAGTAACCTTTAGTGTCTTCATACTGTAGGCGTTCTGTTGTATCCGTTCATTACTTGAATCTTCTGCCCTGACGAGAAAGTGAGGTTTCTACGTGGCCTCAGCTGCGCCAACAATTTGTCTCTCACTGTTTTGTACCTCCCCCCTCTCCTGTAGTGGTAATAATACAATCTAACTCAACCTCGGCAGTCCAATTTCCTCTCTCTGTCTCACTGATAAAGCACTCTTGTCCCACATCCAACACCACACCACCTCCTCCTTTCCCCAGACAGAAATGCAATATACTGACACATGCACTGTATTTCACTTGTGAATGTATATATATGATAAACAGCTTTGGTACATACAATATATGTAAGGAAATGTTATTTTCAATAGTGGAGAAAAAGTCATTATTTTTACTCAATACAAAAAACACATTTTGCAAGGTAGTCATAAATATTTGCATATATATAAGCATTTGTTAGAATTATATGTCAGTGTATTCCATCTCTATAAGCCCCCCCCTCCCCCCCAGTCATTTACACACCTTAGCCCAGGTGTCTTCTTCCTCAAAAACATGTGACTTAGTTCTGTTTTGTGTGTGTGTGTGTGTATGTGTGTCTCTAGGGAGGCTACCCTGCTGCCGCCGCCGCCGCTGCCTATCGCTACGCCCAGCCTGCGGCCGTAACCGGAGCGACTGCCGCAGCTGCCGCTTACAGTGACAGGTGAGGTCAACCCAAGACGCACATCAACCAATGCACACACACACACACCTCACTGTACAGCAGAAGTGCTGAGATGCAGACTGTAAAGGTGGACTGTAGTGTCTGAAATTAGCTTCGGTACAGAAGCAAAGCAGTTGGCTGAGGATAATCTAAAGAGGAATCCAAGGCCCCAGGATAAATACATATATAAGGACAATTATGTTCAATAACACAGCACTAATGGATGAATACAAATGTGTAAGATAAGAGTGAAGGGCAGCAGCTCTTTAACCGTGATAATGCATTCTTGGTTCTTATAAGAAGATTAAATGTGGTGTAAAATGTAAGGCTGCATGGTTGAGAAGGCAAATTAATGTGATTAAATGATTACGCTTTCATAATGAACAGAATATATGAAACCATATTGGATCTGGTAATTAATTAAAAACAGTGTCTTCTTTAAATGTGCCTTCTGGAGCATTTTGTGCTTGTTGCATGTAAACAATTCACAAAGCAATGAAGTTAATTGAATTGAAACAAAGTGCAAACTTGGCTTAAAGGCACCCTCTGGAGTTTTCCTGTTTCTGTTTGCATTAAGTGTTATTCACCCAAAGGCATTGTGAGTACATCTGCACTCCTTTTTGTAGAAGCCTCTGCCCACAGTAAAACTCAATCAAATATCTTCACACAAACACATAAACTGCACCTCACAGACAACATCTGCTGTGACAGACAGCTCAGTTGACTTAATCTGTGTTTTATGGTAGTGATGTTCAACAAATTCAACATTAATACAGGAAAATGACAGAGGCTCTGCCTTGTGGTCGGCTATTTCGCCATGGGGAATGAATGAACAGAGAGAAAGTTTGAGGTGTATGTAATGAATGCATTTCTTCCCTCATAAATGATATTTGCAGAGCTGCCAGCTTTTTCTTCTTCCCTGCCTTTGTTCGGCGGGACCACTGATGGTAGTCAGAAAACTCCACAGGATACCTTTGATAATTTTGTCCTTATTTTTAACTCCAGTGAGTAATTTCTTGTGTGTTGTGTTTATTTGCTAGTTACGGCCGGGTGTACACTACAGATCCCTACCACGCTTTAGCTCCAGCTGCTGCTGCTTACGGAGTGGGAGCCATGGTGAGAAAACTGACATTAGCTCGACAAAACAAGCAGCGTGGAACATCAATTAGTCGTGTTTTTAAAAGAGGGCAGTTTTCAGACGCACACACATTCTTTATTGAGAGGAAAACAGAAAACAAAGGAGATGCTCAGGGCTTATGTTGAGCTCTTCTTTGGATGCACCATGGGACTTTTTCCTTGTGTGTCCTCAGCAGGACGTTGCACTGGCACTGTCCCGAAAAAAAATGAGTAAATGCATGTACACATTTTCAATCTTTGGTCAGTAAATATGGATTTATAGTTTAACTGCTTGTAAACTACATTTCATAGATGTAGTAGCATCAATAATAGAAAGCTGTATTTCTTCCATTTTTTCCACTCAATGACTGTTTTGTCCCTTCTGTCTCTTTCAGGCCAGTTTATACCGGGCAGGATACAGTAGGTTTGCTCCTTACTAAAACCACAAATCACACCCAAGGAATTTCACATTGCTCCAAAACCCTTTTTCAAGCTCTTTGTTTGGCAGCAGCTCCCCTCCATTTTTCTGCAGGCGGACTATAGTGACATCTCGTGTTTTTGTTTTTCTTTCTCCTCTTTTTTTTTTCTTTGTGTGGCGAGAGAGGTCATTTGCCACATCATCAACTTGAACTCTTTTTCTGTCCTTTTCTGTCTGTTGCCGACATGGAAACAATGACAAAACTGCCACGAGTGTCTCCCACGTAAAAAAGAAAAAAAAAACAGCTGGAGCCTAGTACTTTGAACTACGGAGACATAATTTTCGGACAGTTTTTTTTTTTTTGAAACACTACGGGACCTGGAAGGAGAGAGACTGCTGTTCCTGTGTGAGCCTGCACACTACAACCCTTTTTTTTCCTACAAGTCTCTGAACTAAAAGTATATCCACTGCCCTATAAGACCTAATCCGACCTATAAACACTTACTTTCAACACCAAGTATACGGTTTCCTCTACATTTTCCTTTAAGTGTTGGCCTACACAGAATGATGCCACAGCACAGCATTACTAAAAAAGAAAGGAGAAAAAAAGGTACTTATGTTTTTAAACACTACACTACAGCAGAGTCTGCCCTCTGCTTTAGCAGCGTGGTATAATAATGATGACGTGAATCAAACTCGGACCGCTCAATACAGAAGATGTAGGAATTATTCTTGTTGTTTTGTAAAGCTGGAACACTGAACATTCAGCCGGAGGGAACTTGGGAGCATCTGACTGACAGAAACCACTTTTGTCCTGCTAACAACAAACTATAAACTACACAGCATGGGAAAAAATATCTCTCTTTTTTTTTGTCATTTTCCAACATTTTCCAACCCTCCCCCCAAGTGTAAAAACTAATGTTTAAAAAAAAAAAGAATTCAAAAAAAAGTGTGAAAATGACAAGGAATAAAAAAACAAGCGACTTTGTTTTTTTCTGCATTACCTCAGTTTTTCTTTTGTTTTTTTGCTGCCATTGATAAAAAGCTGCATAGAAATGTTGAGACTGTCCATTGTTTTCAGTGACGGAGCTGTTCCTTTGTCCTTTTTGCTGGTCTGCACATATTTCATTTATTACTGTACCTGCGACACTAAAACGGGATGTTCAGCTGTGAACTGACCCTGTACGCATGCCCATTTTGAGACTTCAGTGCACCCCCCCTTCTCTAAGGCTCACCACTCGATCTGCTCATAATGCTTCTTCCAAAAAAGGACTCGCTGCAGTTCTTTCTATCTCCTGAACGGTCAGACATTCCAGCTGTGGCGGCGATGCAGCGAAGGAACAGGTCGGGATGGACGGAAGGACCCGTGGAACTCAAACGAACTAGGCTTAGCGAGATTTGAACCGGGAACGCCCACATGGGGAACTAATCATCTGCCAGTCAGCCAAATGGGAATCCCTCCTGGCCAACTGAGATATTAATGCCTGCAGGCTTCAGGCAGGGCTGCTCTGTGCTCGAGCTCTGTGCGTGGAAATGGTGTCTGATCTCAGCTCGGCGGAGCGGTCGATCCCAACAGAACAGCCCAGATTAGAATACAGTCAAACAGAGAGATTGCAGTCATGTAATGGAGTCTTGAAGTCATGAGAATTGATCCGTTTTCTATTTATATTCATGGTTTTTAATGTGATGGGACACTACACACACACTGTCCATAGGCATCATTTTGTCCTTTTAAATCCTTCATCATGCTCTCTGGGATTGTTCAGTCCGAATAGTTTTAAAGTTCTCCTCACCGGTCTGTCTGAAGGCATCATTAAACGACTGGCAGTCAGACAATTTATAGACCAAGTCTTGTCCTGTATGTATCACATCTCCATATACTCTCACTATGTTGTTATTGCTATTATTTGCCTTTTTGGTTCCAAAGAATTTCTGATGAAAGCACATTTTTGGTCCTGATGTATTTCTTATTTTTGTGGTTGATTTTTTTTTTTTTTGCCTTTACTTACTGTTATGTATATTTTTTTTATCTAATGGGTTGAAGCTGTATTTTTCAGTACAGTGTCCAAACAGCACCCTGGGAAATGTCATTGAAGCAGCGTCCACAAATAGACAGAGAACACACATTTAAAAGGTTGCAGCGAACCAAACAACCCTGTGAAATGAAATTCAGTCCACACACTAATTTATTGGCTTTTTTTTTTTTTTTGTAGTAGATGCAGAGGTGTTTGCTGCAGACAAGGGAAATCCGAGCAGATGGGAGTCATGAGGGACACGCTGAAAGACAGAGAGGAGATTTAGAATTGCATTTGCCAGTAGGGCCAAATTACAGGCAAAGCAAACAGAGGGGAAACATCCACACAATGTCGAAAGGGCCCTGTGGCCCAGCACCGGCCACCTTTTTTGAACAATGGAAACAATGTGTGGGTGGTTAGTCCAGGGGAATTGTGGTGGTGATGGTGAAGGTGAGAAGCTGAGCCATTAATCATTAGCTGACAGGATAACAACGTCCCCTGCTGTCTTTTTTTTAACACTTTTTTTGTCAGGGGGTACGGTGCGCTCAGGGTGGAGCGGACGGTGCGAGGTGGGGTAAAGTCATTTTGTATGATTGTGAAAACTGTGTGCAGTAGGTCCAATGAGTATTTTTGACGCGCATTACCTCTTTCTTTTTTTTTTTTTTGTCTTATTATTCCTTACAAGTATTATCAGAAGTGTTGCTATGCATGCGTTTGTGCAAGAGGAAAGGCGTCAGTCACAGGGTCTTTTCATTTGTGCATGAGTTCAAATCATAGTGCTGGAGGAGGAAGATTAGGAGGGAGGACAGGGGGGTTTACATGACAGTAGGAAAGAAGTCGGATGTTATGAGATGCAGGGTGACAGGAGGGTAGAGGAGGCTTGGTAAAGGTCCAGTAGAGAGTGTAGGAGGAGGAGAAGCAAGTGGCCCACAGTGGCTTTATTGAAGTCGATTCGGGTCGGCTCCAGTAATCTGGGTTATCTCCGCTCTGTGCCTCTGTGGTCTTCGTGGTAATCACCAGTCATATCAGATGTGTAAGGTTTAATTTTGTATGTCTGGACCCCTGTGGTTTGCTTTTATAATGAAAATAAAACTCTTGACAACATTGGCCCACCTGATGAGAGACTCGGCCTTAAAGTCTGTGGAGGGAAAAAAAAAAAGATGAGGCTGGTGATCTGGCAGCGGTTATCAAGACTGGTACAGAGTATTATTATGAACCTGCCCTCGTGAGATGCTCATATAGCAACACTTCCACCTCACTCGTCCAGTTGGCAGAAGCGGCTTGCGTTGAGGTGTTGTTATCGTTTCTCGAGCAGCGGCTGCGGTGACTGACTGTGGGTTCTGCCTTCGCTTCTTTCTGTCTCTTCTAAAAGCAGTAAATGTTATTTGGAAAAGCTGCAGAGGTGAAGCAAACGATAGCCTCGACCTCTGAACCCCGACTCCCTGCACTGTGCTCGAGTCAACCCAGTGGGAGTTTTTTTTTTTTGTACAGGGATTTAATAAACAAATGAGTTTAAATTGCATGTGGATTTTTTTTATGTCACATGCTCTTAAAAGCTCATTTATCCAAGTGATTTTTTTTTTCAATAAGTGACATGTATTTTCTCACCATGTTTTATTTTGCCATCCTTGTGTCTGCCTTCTGTTTATTCTCTTCATTATTATTGAATGTATATAATAAATAAACTGTTTGGTTTTTAGACTGGGTCTTTGAATAATTATTACCTGTGGCCACATGCTTGTTTTTCTTATTGTGCTCTGAAGCATATGGTTATCAGGAGGTGATAGAGCACACTCCCAGATAGGCTTCTTGATGTTGGAGCTGCTCACCATTGTGGCATTTCCTTCCCATGATTGTCTAACGCTTATCATTTTCTTTCCAGTGTTTGTCTGGAATGAGGTTATGCAATGAGGAGAGAGGCTGCCTTAAATAGTATAAAACCCTGCTCCCACAGGAGATAAAAAGAGAACTTTTTTGACTAAACAAACAATAGCAACCTTTTCATTAGAGGCTGACCAAGAATCACTTCTCAGACTGTGCAACAACTTTTCCTCCTCAGTAAGCCAGTGTGAGTCAGATGATGGATGGAGGCAACAACTTCACGCGATTAATGCCGCTCGGCCGGGTTGCATTGACCAAATCTACTGCACGATAAGCTCCTCCGCCACCTCCCAACTTTCTCATCGCTGCCAAGGGGGAACAATCTGGAACAATCTTTAATTGCATCTGGAGTTAATGGCCGTAAATGGGTTGGATGTGGCGGGAAACCTCATATCCCTGCTAATTGCTCTAATGCACAAGAGGCCAATTGCCAATTTGATGGCATGCTCTCTCTGAGTAATTGAAGTCGGGCTAATTGGAAGAATAGATTGAAGGCCGTCTGGTAGGAGGGGTCGAATGTGTGAAGATTGCATCTATTGAAGTGAGGAATTGACCTTTGTGGACGGCAGAGTCACTGCAGGCCGTCACAAAGAGAATCCACCAGAAACTATAGATTGCTTTTGTTGGATTTACACCACGTTACATGTTCTCTCTGTGTAAATGATCAAGTGACATCATAGTCATTTCATAGATTTATGGTATTTTACTGCTGCTATGGCTGAAACACTTGTCTTTTCTTGAGTGTGACGGTGATTTCTGACTGGTTTTGTCTCATCCACCCTCAGCAGGCCAGTCTCACTTGCTACGCCTAGACACTGCCTCTCGGTGGTTAAAGTGTGGTACTGCACCCCTGTACCAGCGGGCATGGTCGATCCTCTAGTTTGCAGCCGGTGCCTAGAGGCATGAATCTGAATCTGGTTGGGAGAGCAATTGGCCTTTGGTGTGCCATCTGTGCACATTGTGAGTGGGAGATGTAATGGTTTAGCTTTGAGAATATGACAAAAACAGAAACGGGCTTTCATAGATGAACCTTTTATTGATAACACTCGTCACAGAAAATCATAGAATATGTTACTGGAGAGGCAGACCTCATATTTCATATCTCTCTACATACAAAGGACGCATCCCTTGTTTCTGGTGCAGCATCACCGACAGAACCCAGCAACTGTAATGTAACTTTGAATATGAAGATGTTAATCAGTGATGGCACAAGCCTCCCACAGTGCTGACAGGTCTCCTGTCCTCTCCTCCTCCTGTCTTGTCTCATCTCATCTAATCTCCCTTCCTCTCCTCTCATTCCCTCTCCTTTCATCCCTCCTCTCCACCGTTCACAGATTCCTCTGCTCTGTTCAGCAGTTTGGCACCTTCAGAGTGACAGTTTCACGCCTCTTCTATCACCTCAGGGCTATTGAGTAGCTCACAATGTGCGCACACACACACACACTCACGCACCACCATACACACTCTCTTCCACTCAGCATTTGTGATTTCCCGCCAGAAGAAAGCTGGACTATCTGAACCCATCCAGCCTCGATGATGAAACTCAAGCACATGAGTCATACTGCTGAGTCTTTTTTTTTTTCTTTGTGAGGATTTTACATCCTCATGGCAGATTTGAAATAACATTTTCTCTAACAGTAAACGAATGCAAGAAAATGAAACCCAGAAAAACATATTTTTGTGCCAAGTGCTTTAAGTACAGATTAGTGCATGGGTTCACCCTCAGCTTTGGTTTCGGTGTATATCAGTTTATGTGCATGTGTGTGAGAAGCAGACAAGGGTGTGTTTTTAATCACGTCCATAATATTCATCATAAGGTTCTCTGAAGTTGGTGGCCTGGGCGCGAGGGATGGAGAAATCTTTGTCAGGGTCGATTTCCTGAAACACACAAGGAAACATATAATCACACATTCATCATGTCAGGGCCATTAGTACTCATGATAAACTGTGCTTTCATTCACCTTACAGTGGGACTTAGCCATAATAGCCGCCAGTAGTGAAAGGTCACCGTGCTTAATTGCAGCAAATGTGAAATCAGATTGTTAATCCTAATGGTTTATTACTCACTGTCATGGAGAATCCAGACTCGTAGGGTGATCGCAGCGACGGTTCAGTTCTCCTGCCTGAAGGGAGGCACATGATACAGTTAGCTAATTATCGCTTCATTATACACTGTTCATCACAGTGAGAGCTGAGCTGAATGATAGCGGAATTCATTTTGTAATGTTGGACACCAGCTCCATTTTGCTCTATTTCAGCACAGAGCAGCATGAAATTTAGGAAACTAAAAGTGAAATGTAAAAAGAAAAGTTAGATGTCAGTTATATGCTGGAAAATAATTTGGAGTGAAACAGACGGCCTGCTTTGTTAGGGTGTACACCATGGGTATGGGGGGGGGCTTCTTTCTTCTACTATTTCGTAATATATCATACTCTATTGTAATGCTGTTTTGTATCTCATTTATTAGATGCTTGTAAAGTTCATCTGTTCATCATCTGAAAGAACTGTGGCCTAACCAGTCCAGTTCCCCCAGTTTCTTTTCGATTGGCATGCACCCCCTTGAATTCACATAGTCCCACTTCCAAGATGTATCCTGATGGCCACTACAAATCTATGTTGTGGTAAAGTAACAGAGCTAATCTTGTCAATGTAGGTCAGACCCATATTGAGTTTGAGTTTGTAATGAATGTATTAACAAACAAATCATTTCATTTAATGCGTTTTCTCACACCAGTATTTTCTATTTTATTTTGATACATTTTGATTATTTGTAATTTGTGACAACATATATTTCTCTGCCATCAGTTTGCCCAACATATATTGCTCATGATAAGTAGTGACTTCTGTTGATTAACTAATTAAGTCGATTAAATCAACAGATGAATTAATTTTGAAAACAATTGTTACTTGCAGTTCTTTGCCCCTAAACATGATAACACCCTGTCAATTAGAGACTACTCAGTTTGGATAATGAAGACAGCTTCTCACCTCTCCTGTTCCCACTATCAGTCTCATAGCTTCCGTTTTCTTTCCCTTCCTTTGGGCTGTTCAGTCCTGGGATATCAGCACTGGGGCTGGTCCAGCCTGCAAAGCTCAGAGGGATATCCTTGGACTTGGCCTCCCCCCTACAGAGGAAGGCGACCTGGGACAACCCGTGCCCCATCAGTAGCACCCAGCCATTAGCCACCAAGGCGATGCAAAGCACCGGGTCATCCCATCGCGGCCGACGGTCCAGCTTGGGGTTCCCCCAGGTAAGCATAGTGATCCACACCACCCAGATGCAGGCGGAGAGCAGCAGTGTGAGGAAGAGCAGCGTGGCCTGCACCCTCCCCTGCTGGCGGGCAGCTCCCGTGTAGCTGTAGCTGTACGTGAAGCAGGAGCCACACAGGAAGTGCAGGGAGAAGATCAAGCTGATAGCCAGGAGACACAGCACGTAGATCTGCAGCATGACAAACTCCTCCTGGCTGTACTCGCAAGGGTTCTTGTCCCGGACCAGCACGAGGATCAGCCACTGGGTAGAGATGATGACCTGGACGAAGAAGAGCCCCAGGGCCAAGGCGGGCTCCCCCCAGCCCCGGGCAGCCGCGAAGCCCAGCAGAGCGAGGCAGTGAGCCAGCAGGCAGGAGAAGGCCAGGGAGAAGAGCACTCCGAAGAGGAAGAGCCTGGTGGGACAGGTCTGAGGCGTGAGGCGAATGATGAAGGAGAAGGTGAGGGCAAAGATCCCGGCCGTGGCCAACAGGAACATGGTCATGCAGGCCACCGTGCCGCCGATGCTGCTGCGCTGTTGCTTTGATGAAATGCACATCCACAGGGACCAGAGCAGCAGGCCCAAGAGGAGACCTATGCTGAACAGGAAGCCTGAAGAGGCCAGGGTCTCCAGCACGATGCCCCACGCTGCCCGGCGGTCACACAGGTACCTGTAAATGGGGTGCAGTCCTTTGCCGCAGCCTCGCACGCCCGTCAGGGAAGTAGTGTTTGAGGAAGGAGAGGAAGTGATCGGGGCATTGTCTGAGCTGCTGTTGGTTGACTGGCATAGACAGGTGAGAGGAACACAGAAGAGGAGGAGGAGGAACAGGGAGTTTGGCTTCTCAGATAAAAAGGCCATATTCATTTTGATGATCCACTTGAGGATTCAGTCCTTTTTTGTATTTCTCCTGAAACAGAAAGCACATGTCAGCACAAAGTACTTCACATTTATGTTTGACGGCAACACCTTGGAACAGAAGCACAAGTTTACTAAAATGCGTTAACGCTGTCTTGACTGGCAGCAAAGAACACGCCGGATGATATGGAAGACAGGATGAGACAGAGGTCACGGTGTGGAAAATTTTTTAAAGGGGAGAGCGGTTTGACAGCGAGAGTGAAGAGAGCAGGAGGAGGGAGTGCATAAACATGCCAGAACAAGGCAGAGGAGTGTGTTAGCCAGAGCTGAGAATGGAGGAAAAAACAACTGTAACGTGAAGGTGAGTCTGGGACAAGCTGGAAATGTGACTGCGTTAGCTCATAAAACTGTAGACAAACACACAGGGTTTGTGATTTATGTGCAGCACAGGCAGGAGGCGAGAGACAGACAGTGAGATATTCCTTCCTGATAGCTGATCTCCACTTCCTCCAGTCCATGACAGAGCCTTTTTTTTTTCAACGTCAGACATTCAAATATGACCTTTAGTGGGATTATCATTTGATAAATATGACCCAGGCATCAACTTTGCCCTAACGCTTGCCTTCATTTGTATAATCAATCAGGATATTGACATTGGAAGACAGAACTGATAACACACATAAAATCCAGAAATCTTATTGAAAAAGAAAATAGCTGTGCATGATTGATGACCATGACTTGAAATATTAGAGCTACATCTCACAATCAGAGGCCGACTCCAAAGCTGGATCAAGCCTTTATAAAACCAGAGGCTCTTACCTTTTATCCTGTGGGATGTGAGTCTCAACACCTCTCTGATTCCACCTCTCAATCCCACTCTGAAAGTCCTGATTTGAAGTTTGACCTGGACGCTTTACAATATAGATTTGGATATTTGGAGGCTCGGTGTGAAGGCGTCCACCTCCTATCCCGATGATGTGCCCATATCTGTGCCTGCGTGAAGGGATGGAGCCGCTGTGGTCTAAAGCCACTGAGAGAGAAAACAGTTTTCACCTTTGAATCAACAAGTTGGGCAACGGCAGCGAAACCTGCGCTCATACCTTCCTTTCAGACCCCTCCTGTCTCCCTCTGTGTCCCTCCCTCAGACTATAGGTGGGGCTGACACACCTGGAGGTGATGATACACACTAACACACAGGGAAGGAGAGTTCACTCCTCCCTAGTCATGCATCCATTTCCCGTAAGAATTTGCATCCCCTCTCCAGATAACACCTTTTTTTTTTTGGAGTGAGTGGAACAATTATGAGACGTTCTGTCATATAAAAGACACACTCACAAGGTCTGAGAAACACCTTGTGTAAAGGTAGTTATGGTGAGACTGACTCACCCAAGTCTCACCTGCATGCAGAACAGGACCGGCCATCGCCTTAGTTACTGTTAAATCACAGCAACAACACTTGGAATGGGTGAGCTAGCTGCAGGGGGAGTTGCGTCAAGAGCTGAGAAAGCTTTCAACTGTTGTCTTTTACAAGCCCATACGTAACACTTCAACTCATGCCTGTACAAGCAGAGTTGATAGGGTGTGTTCAGCTCAATCCTAAGTCCCCTTTTCAGCTCTAAATTCACTGCATTGGTGCAAAACACAGAGTTTTATGTTCTCAATCAAGGTTGATTGTTGCAGACACATAATGTACACACTTGTGTGTATGGCATGTAACAACATTGATCTACTGAACATATAAATGGCACTCGAACCGAAAGTCTCCCAGATGTGTCACTTAATACCAGAGGAATTCAAGCATGACATCATCCGTATCCCAAAGCAGTCACGCAATCTCAATTCCCTGTCACTGTCATAGGTTGGGCCTGAAAGTCAGTGCTCATGCCAGATCAATATTTATATAACATAGCAACCCAAGGAAAAAGTTGTTGATGGACAGTGTTGAAGGGCGTTGACAGAAGCCGTATGATCGTGTTTCCATGGTGAATGAAGTTAAGTTTTCAGCTTGTTTCTCTCTTGGATCCCTTCAGCCACACCATCACCATCGTGTCAGTCTGTTGTTCCACCACTTTGCTCCAGACTGAAATATCTATAAGATGGATTGCTATTAAACTGCGTACAGATATTCACAGACCCTAGATGGTGCATCATAATGACTTTCCCTCTAGCTACAGAGGGAGGGTCACATTCGCAGTTGTGAGTGAAATGTCCCAAAAACTATGGGATGGATTGCCATGAAATGTTGTTGACATTCACGCCCCGCCTCTTTTATCTAGAACCACCATCAGGTCAAAATTTTGATTTGCCCATACTTTGATTTATGACCAAAAAGTAAAGCACAGCTATTTCTATCTACAGCCTCACAGACCATCATTAACATACACTATATAAGGGATATTCATCAGTAGAAAAGGGTTATGTTATACTGTAATGTGTAGAATGTAATTTATTCCTAACAGAGAAATCATAAGCCCGAGGACTTAGCGTGTGAACGTATTCAGGGATTGACTTTAATGCCATGTTTGATTTGTGAGCCTAGCAGCGGTGCAGTGAACACCGCAATTTGTTTTCCATTTCCGACAAAGAGCCTTGTGGGAGTATGTTGATTTCAGGAAGCCTTAAAATTAGTGCTAATTATTTGCAGATGTACTTAAAGTGAGATGTCATCAATTTGAGTTAGAAGACTGCTGGAAAATCTTTTTGTTTCTCATCAGTGATTACAAGTCATGGTTGTTATTTGGCATGTTTTTAATTGAGATTTTTGATTTCAGTTTCAGTTTTTATCAGGTATTTTGTAGTTCACAAAAAAAAAGACAGACAACATGAGTACTTAAAATAAACACATTTTACTGCAGCTATCAGGACATACCAGTTCATAGTACATTTTCTGTGGTATTGTGCTTGCAACACAAATTATATATGCCATGATTTTCTCTAAGGAGGGACGTGGGTTCAGATAGCAGCAAGGAGAGAGAGAGATGGGATAAAAGGGAGTTCATCCTCCATGATCACGTGAAAGTGCATCGTGGTTTTCACCGTTGCAGCGTATTGCCCAGCTCTCCTTGCATCCCTTGGTGTTTACAGTAACCTTGTGCACATGGAGTAGAAAATCCAATGCAAAATAAAAGAGGGGAGAAGTATAAAAGGTGGGATGGAAGACAAGGTAAAAAGGTTCAATACTTTCAAATATTTACATTTTAATAGACTGCTAGAAGCAAATACCAGCTAGTGTTGACTAGTGTTTTGCTTGCGTCCATTGCCGTGGGTTAGGAGATACAGAGGGAGAGAGGGAGGTCCAAATGAGGAGGGGGGAGAAGTCAGGAGTAGACTATTGTAGATGGATGAAGGGAAGGGGAGTAAGGTATATGGAGAGCTTTTCTCGTCTTCTGGTTTCAAGTATATATACTATAAACAGTATCGTATAATAATATAAAAATAACAACATCATTATGCTTTCCATCCACTTAGTGGAGTGACGCATGAGGTAGATAGACGAGAGGGCGTTAGGGGGTTTGCTGGCAGCCTTATCATGGCGTGCCGAGCTGAGGTGGAGAGATGGCAGGGCGGAGAGGACGAGACAGAGGAGAGGTACAGGCAGGCAAGGAAGGCAGGAGGCAGCAGGTTTAAATGATGCCGTATTTGGCCAGGTCGCTGAGCTCCATGTCGCCGAAGGCTTCCCATGGGCACACCACTGTGATGTCTGTGCCAAGACCCTCCATGCCGGGGATATCGTCACCAAAGCTGGGAGAGAGAAACCAAAGAGGTGAGTGGTCTAAGTTCTGATTTGGAATCTTTTTTAATTCAATACATATAAATATAATGTATGTTTTTTTTTTTTTTTACCCCTTCTGGCCTGGCTTGGGGGCCTTGCTCTTGAATGTGCGGGTCTGCCTCTGCTTGAACTTGGGTGGTCCCTTCTTGGGTGTGGTGGGGCCAATGGCTCCGCCGGGGGCCAGGGCGCTTCCTGCAGGTGGGCTGGCGTTCATTTCTGCTGAGGGTGACTAAAAGAGAGGAGACAAAAAAGGGTCATCGCACATGCCTTTCCTCAGAGACCACAGTGTTCTCTGGTGACCTCCTCTGACTTCTTCTCTCTCATCCTCTGCCCCCCTCTCTCTCTCTGTCTCTGCTTCCCTCTGTTAATCCTGTTTCCTTCCAGCTCTCAATGCCAATCACTGGAGATTATGCAGATTAGTTTGAACAACCAGATTAGCTCTAATCCCACTCTGATCTGCAGCAGACTAATTGCCCTTCTTTAACAACAAGGATGCCATGTGCAATGGGAGAGAGACCTCTACTCTTGACATCAAACTTTAGCATTAGCTGTCACTTGGTAGTTTAGATATCAAACTTAAAGACGGGCTGCATCAACCACTAAGTAATAACACATATGTCATGGTGTTGTTTTCTGTGCTGTCTGTCCTGCTTGTGCTAATCTCAATCTTGATCTTAAACAGTATCTTGCCTAAGCTCCCGTTCTCACCCCCCTTCCTCTGCCGGCTGACACTGGTAATCCCGTTAAGGCAATTTGACAGCAGTGGAAAACACCCTGGTTTGGCACGTTATGTAAGTCCAACATGTGCGCCGCCTGCATCAGCAGCAGCAGCAGATCCAGACAGTCCGTGGATGGGCTTACAGAGGCTCTATCTGCCTGATCTCATGTGCAGAGATCTGTGAAGCTGCACTGTGGAGATTCTGCCCGGCGTGTTATCAGCCATCTGTTGCTGTGATTGTTGCCCCTAAAGTCAATCCTCTTTGCACACACCTGTTCTCTCCTGTAGATCCCATGTAAGGCTCCTTATTTGTTTGTGCTGTTTTTTCATGATTGCCTTTCTGATTTGTCTACATCTATACATCGACCTACAGTTTGTTCTTTTTTCTTGCACTTTTTATCCATCCAAACTGCAATATTCTGCCAGCACAAGATAAGTAGGTTCATAGTTTTCAGCCTTCTCTCTTCTCTTCTTCTTCACTCATCATCAAACCTCATGTCATTCAGCCTCCTCCTCAGTTCCAACAGTTTTAGCCAGCAATGCACGAATGCATATCTGCATTAAAGCCGTCCTTATCATCCAAGTCTAGGTGATTAATCTAGTTGATCTGAATCCTTACATTCTCTCCTGTCTATGACACATCATCATAACCAGTCCACAAGATGGTATTATTACCAATGCAGTACAATGGAAACATCATACAAGCTGTAGAAGCAGCAGCTGTTACAATAAAGGTTCACTAAAAGTTTGAATAATTTCATTATTGAATCAAGTCAAGTTTGCTGCAGCAGTAGTTTGCTCTCACCTGTTGTCACAGATATCCAAGAGACCACCGCCGCTCTCTTCTCAGAGCTGCTTCTTTCTTCTTCTTGAGTTTTGTGAAGTGCGTTGTCTGTGTTGTGCTTTATATCTTCACCGCTAATCCCCACATCCTCCTCTTACCAGTCACATGGTCACCGGAAAAGGTCAGCCAAACTTCTCCACCAGCATCTTCTCCCCTCCCTGACTCCAAGTGTCCTTGTTCCTATCGCCCCACCCCGCCCCTGCCCTCTCCGACCTGCTGTGGCGGGGAAGCGCTGCAGCCTACCGGGTAGACAGTGTCAAAGATCAATCTGGAAGGATTTGATCGGGCTTATCCCTCTAAACCTCAGCATGCCCGCATTTAGCTTTAGAGGAGACAACCTGCTGGTCGCGTTTCAGACCCATGTGAGATGCTGTTTTCACATGTGGGATGCTGATCACTGTTGATCCTGTGAGGCCACCAGGGAACAACAGTCAAGCTCTTATTTGACTTTGTAGAATTTGTAGTTTTTTTCAACAATTTTTCAAACATTCCTTGAGAAACAACATGATATTTGTAGTAAGAAAAATGTTTCTTGTGACTTTGAAACTGATGAAAACAAAAAGAACCTCAATACAAGTAGCTCCCATAATAGCACTTGCATGTTTGGATTGTGAGTTAGAAGATGATTTAAGTACTTTTATAAATAACTCTTTTAATCAGATTTTGGCTCAGAGCCAAAGAGCCAAACTGCTGGACATCTCTAGATGGTCAAATAGTTATACCAAACAAAAAAGAACTCCCTCTTGTTCCAACAACTGCGTAAGATGCCTAACAGCATAAAAGGTGTGTAATTTCTGCGTTCACTCGCGGCTTTACCTAAAACCTTGTTTCCCAAGTATTTCTTCCAAATTAGAGTCAATTACAAGTCTATTTGTGTCTGAGCTTCGCAGCAGGGGTTTGGCACCCTTACTGTGAGAGAGCTGCAGCCAATGTGGGAGGGCCTGTAGTGCAGTAATTGAGCTAATAAACACCAGTCAAGTATGGAGAAGAGCGAAATCAAGCAACCGGAGTTTGACCCTGACAGTGTTTTGGTTTTGATTGATGGAGCAAACGTCTTCAGATCGAACAAACAGCAGGTCCAGTTGTCTTTGACTTCATGCCTGAGATAGCTCTTCTTACTTGGATCTGATGACTGAAACTCTTCAGAATCTGTTATTCTTAATTTCAATGCCAGCATTTAAGGAACAAAGAATTCAGACAATATGAACATGTGCCTCGCCTGATCAGTTTATATTTTCACTTCATTTTTATTCAAATGACATCCTAGAGAAAGAAAATGCTCGATCAGATCGCTCCATGTGCACTGGTGTGAAATCGATTTGGCCGTCATGTGTGGAAAATGTTGATCTAAAGAGAGGAGCGCGGATTAGCCTGTTTGGAAGCAGGACAGATACTGAGAAAAAGCCATGACACAACCGCAGAGTGCTGAAGTTGTGTAAGCACACATTCGGGTCTAAAGGCTTTAAAAATTTCCAACCGTGCACCTTTTGACATTCAAGAGACATTTACAGACTTTTCCCATGTTTGCACCAAATTAAATGACCTAACGACGGCACTCTATGAAAAGTCAGGGTCACACCAAAGGATATACAATTCATACATGGACGTGTGGACCAAATTTCACAGCATGCAATCCAGTAGTTGAAATATTTCGCTAACATGTCAACCTGCATGTAATGCTAGAGGAAAGTCAGAAGAACACCGAAGCCATTATGATTCATCCTCTGGTGATCATGAATGCCTGCACAAAATTTCACTGCAATCTGTCTTGCAGATGCTGAGATATCTCAGTCTGGACCAAAGAGTCATGCAGCTAAAATCCGCAACAAAAAGGCAACTTGTTCAGCAATAATCTCCCTGAAATACTGTCCAACGTGCAATGTTCATAATTACACCTACATCTTTAATAGCTGTCATAAAACAGTTGTGAAACTTCCAGATCAATTCAAATGAAAATGGAAATAAGGGTCATTAAGTGAGGATTAGAGTTAGCTGGGTTTTTAGAATAACAACAAACACAAGGTAAAGATGAATACATTTATATTACAAAAGGAAAATGATTATTAGTATTAGTTTTGGAATTGGGGTCGAACATATGCTTCACTTTGATGGTCTGAGGTTTTGAGGGCAACGTGGGCTCCGGGTCATTAAAGAGGACAGGACAATGGTCAAGCCTCTTTAACAGTATGTAGGCTGGCGATAGGAAGGGCCTGGCCTCTTTAACAAAGCAGACTGCAGTTATAGGTTACAATAGTCTATAGATAGGGACCCAGAGGGAGCACTTGGCCTGTGTCATCAGGGTCATCACATCACAAATCTGCCGACCTGGGCAGTGGGCTGAAAAGGTTTAGACATGTGACCTGAGTGTTGTGCAGCACAGTCTGTAAAAAAAATTGGAGAAACAGTGAAGCACAATGCAAATTTTGCCACTGTGTCAAATCAGGTCAGTTAATGTAATGTGTTCTGTATGATGGAAATGTTGCCGCCATACATCCAGTTAACACACCTGAGCTTGTTTCTGTGGCCTCTTTGAATCATGCAGGAAGATAAACAGCAAAACACTCCTCAGCTGAAGTTAATAAAGCTGAACTGGACTGAACTGTACAGCCCGTCCATGCAGTGTTGACATCTCTGTATTGTAGGTCAATATGTCAATCTCGGAGCCCACCCTCTCTCTGTCTGCGCACAGCTCACTAAGACTTAGGCCGCTAATTAGATTAACGACGGGACTCAGCATTGAAAAATAGAACTGAGGCAACAATATGACGCCCTGTGTATGTGTGTGTGTATGTGTGTGTATGTGTGTGTGTGTGTGTGTGTGTGTGTGTGTGTTTTACAGTCTGTCAGATTTATGTAAACATCAGCTATGACTTCAACTGACAAATCTGTCCTTTCATGAAGCTCATGAATTCCTGTGTGTGTGTGTGTGTGTGTGTGTGTGTTCAGAGGAAACACCCATATACAGTGCATGTACACAGTATATAGTATAGTACAGTATATATGATGTGTGGGATGTATGGAGTTTGGGGTTTGCTTCAAAGAGACTGTGACTATTCTCGGCATGTGAACACACTTTTTTTTTTTTTTTTTTTTTTTTTTATAAATCAAAACGGGTCTAGACAGGACTGAACCACAGTCTCTAGTGTCACTTAAGCCTCCGATGCTGAACTCGCACTTTGTGTCCACAGCAAATTTATATGTTTAAATTCCAAGCCATCGCTCCCGAAATAGGAGAATGTGACCATGAGCACAAACAGTTTGGAGTATCTTTTTTTTTTTTAAAGATATCCATATTTATATTCAGTGTCCAGTCAGCTCTTTAGTGTGCTTGACTCTTTGCTGACTCCATTAAGGCTCAGTATTATCAGCTTTGAACAGTTAAGCAATGACCCCATCTTTGGTGGTCTGCACTCGTGGTTACATTAGGATTGAGGAAAAGGTCTTAATAATGATAGCTCTGCTGAATTATGGGTGGAGAGAGAGTGGACGTTCCAAGCACTCATATCTCTGCAAAAACACAGCTGAAGACAAAGCTTCCATCAGAGAACAGAAGAAGTGTGTTTAGCCATATTTAACAGAGAAAACAGGATTGTCAGAACAAATGGATGTGGGACAGTAGAGAAGTTGATTATTCTGGAGGAGTGATTGAAGAGGTTTTAATGGATCCCTTTTCACCATTGAAGCCCACTTTTGAAGACAGAAGCTGCAAAGTCTTAAGAGCAAGCGTTAAAATATCACTTTGAATTATTTGTGTATAATGTATCACCTTGACTTATAATAGTCTCGTGCATGAACCGCACAAATCCTAGCATGTCATAACATGTCTGCTCCGTATGAATAGGGTCATAGAGCTCAGACTGTCTGGTTTGTTTGTTGGTGAATATGAGGTCAGATGCTGGTGGCGGACCAGCATTAGTGTTGACACTTGTGGATCAATGCACAGCAGATCACATACAGCCTGCTTTAAACACAGCACACTTCCTAATCCCATTTGAACACTGACGCTTGACGCCAATATTGACCTCAGTGCTGCACAGTCATGCATGAAGTTCCCAACCTATATTTTTTTTCCAGTCGTAGCCCCAATCATCAACCCCACCAAGTCATATTCAAAAATATGTTCACGTGAACTGGATTTAAAATTTCAATGCATTTGAACTGTCAGTGTTAAGTTGCTTTCGTACTTCTAATGGCAGAGACTAGTTTTTCAGCAACTTATCTGATACTTTTAACTATTTATCCATTACCTTTGGTGAACTATTTAAAACATTTCATCCGATACTGTCACATATGTCAGCTATTTGCTCATTACTTTTAGCTCATATTTACTTACATTTAACCATTTGTTCATTATCATCTTTTATATTATTCTGTAATTTCTAGTATGTATATAGGAACTTGTTATTTTTTATTTTATTTGGTTGTTAATATTCTATATTTTAGATACAGAGTTACTCTTGTGTCATATTCCATATTATATTATCTATCTATCTATCTATCTATCTATCTATCTATCTATTACACACTACATGAACTGTTAGATGATGCATAGTCATTTCTCTCCAGTCCATAATTGTTTCTCCATCCTTGCCAAATCCTTTGCATTTTTCATTTTCACCCCCCCCAAAAAACAGTTGTGTTTGCTATTCACGTTCAGCTAATCCCTCTAATCCAGAGCTCATTTGTTATGGCCTTGATGATCCATTTGATTCTATTTTATATATTTATATTGCATACCTTGTTGTTTTCCTGATCTATGTCATCTGGCATCTCCTGATCAAGAAGTGCTTTGTAACTGCAGATGTGCTACATAAATATATTATTCATGAAGAGATATTTGTTGTTGTTGCCGTCACGTTGAAGTTAGATATGAAAGTCTTAACGTCCCTGCTTTGTATGTACATTAGTCATTTTAATTCCACTTCAGTCAGTATTCACAGACCTCTCCTCTCCCTTTTGATTGAAATTCCCTGGCATGGCTTAGAGAAATTCACTTCAAATGCAACTAATGATTTTTCTCATTCATGCAAACACATTATGCATTTCCATTTCCTGTCTGCTACGCTTCTTTAAGCTTTGAAGTGCAAAATCCCTCCAGTTTTAGCTTAAGTCTTTGACTTTCCTGACAACTGGCACATTTCCCTCATTTATGGATTCGCACGGAGTAAATATATTCATTTTAATTTCATTTGATGAACAGATTTGATTAACAGGTTTTTTTCATAAACATTATATTTCCATTTAAAAGCATTCATTTTTCATACTTGAAGTCGGATGTTGAATAAGAATTTTAGGAATATGTTGCTTGTCAGTCATCATAATGTTGACATATTTTACTTTCAGTAACTAATGGTTTTATTTTACCAGCTTGTCTTGCAAAATGGTCAAAACTGTTACTTTCACAGGTTTCACACACACTGACACTTTTTTTATTGCAGTAATAAATGGACCATTTGTCCTTTTCATTGTTATTGTAAAAACCTATTTCTGTTTTTGGTATCTTTCCAGGGATGCTGGAATTTTTCCTTTGTGTGCAAATGTTATGTAAGACTTTAAGAAGCCAGCATGCTGAACTAATTGGACAGCGGGAAGAATTCTCTGAAGGGCAGCTTGACCTGAATCTCATTTCACAGGCTTACGTCGTTTGTCGTCATTGAGGCATTTCTCAAAACATTGTTAGGAAGAGTCCTCCTTCTTTGCAGGGCACAGAATCGTGAGGAACAGCGCATTTTTTTCCGTTCTTTCAGTGTATTTGTCCATATAGTATCTGACAGATGAAAATCATATACAAGGCATGATGACATATGAGCAGCCACGAAGATTTTTGATGTGACCAAAACAACAAATTAAAATCCATTATCTATAAATACATGCTGTACAGTATGTCCATGTAGGAAAGAAATTGTCCTAAACTGGTCTGAACCTTCTCCATAGCCAAGCTGTTCAGTAGGATTTTTGCCCTTAGGGCTCATGCCAACACACACAAATGCCTCATCCTCAACATACTGAAACTGCCATTTAGAATTTCTTGCAATCCTATCCACTTGAGGAAAAATTCAATCTTCCCTTTTTATTCTTGTGTCTGCCCATGCACTGTAGGTACAGCAGGAGTGTGATTCCCTGGCTGGAACTTTGTTAAACTATCCATTTCCTCTGAAACTCCTCAGCGAGTCTCTTAAAATTGAGATTATGGTGCATAAATGCAGAACTTTCCACAGAAGAATCCTAGCCATAAAATCCTGTTATTTTTCGCCCCGCAGACTGAGGCGAGCTGTGAGCTACGTGTGCAGCAGCAAGTATGTGGGTGTGCAATTATTAATATGCCATATTTCATTTGAGGCAGGAATGAAAACATTGTGCAGAAGGAAAGGAAGGAGGCAGTGGACAGCTCTCCTGCAGCCATTCGAGGAAAGTCAGAATATAAAGCAGGAGAATAAACATTGAGATTCATGTTGCACAGTATATGCTGAATACTATTTGTTGAAACGCGACCTTAGCTTTGATATTATATGAATCAGAAATGAAAGCAAGGACAAAATGAGAAAAGGCTGATTTTACTGTTAGTCTCTGAATGGGGAAACTTGCGCCTCACTGATTGTACAATGTTGCATCAAATTCCATCCACACAATGACTGTGGGAAAAAAAGATTTCTGCATAGGCCTGACATGAAGGATGATTGCTTTCAATCTCCGTGAAAGGAAAGAATATTATTGGCTGGAATAGAACTCATAAATATCACATAAACTATAAGAAATGTAGAGACTCAGAGAACAACAGAGAAGATGTGACCTTGGCTTTGATGTAAGATGAATCCGAAACTATAGAGAAGAGAAATAGCTGATAGTTTTTTTTTACTTCTTCTTTCGTAACAGAGGTATTATTTTGCATTTGAATACATTTGCGAATGAATCATTTTCATGCATGGCAAGGTTATATAGCTGCTGAGGATGCAGATTGAGTATCGCCTGAGTGATCCAAGTGATAGTTTGACTGCAGAGATGAGAAACAAAACTTGATTTTTGCACCAACAATTGACAGACTAATAGATAGATTTCTATTCTGTAACATCCATTTCATCATTAGTTCATTATTATAATTTTGCAGTCCTGATTCAAAAAAGTTGGATCACACTGTGTGAAACTTAGAAACAGAATGCAATCATTTACTGTTTGTAAATGTAATCTCTTTTATACAATCATGTGTTAGACAAAGTGTTGAACCTCTCTCCATCCTTGTTTGTGGACGACGAGTCTTTCCAGGATGAACCTTTCATACCCAATCATGATACAATCAACTGTTACCAATGAACCTGTTTACCTGTGGAAGGATCCAAACTGGTGTTTTTGGATCAGTCCACAACTTTCACAGTCTTTTGTTGCTCCTGTCCCGACTTGTTTGAAACATGTTGCTACCATCAGATTCAGAATGAGCAGATATTGACAAAAATCTCAAAAAACATTGAATCAATTCCTTTTTGTATTGTTTCAATTGAGTGTATATCACAAGGGATTAGCTGATTATCTCATTCTGTTTTAGTTATGTTTTGCACAGCACCCCAACTTTTTTGGAATCAGAATTGTAAAACATATTAGCTATAATAAACTTTCATCAACACAAACTGCAAAACAGTTTAGAAAAACACGAGACCGAGAAGGAGCTCTATACGAGTGCAGAATCTCATTAAGGAGACAATCACACCGGCTGAGGGGATGAGCACAGAAAATCTGAGAAAGCACCAGAAAGATGAACTAACAGAGAGTACAGAGAGAGGCTTACCCTCCTGCCCTCCTCTTTATTTGAAGATGAAATTGAACAGAGCAGGGAGGAAGAAAGTTGGAGAGGAGGGCAGATTGCTTATGCAAGCTTAACAAATATCCCTATGTGGTTGATTCATCATCCTACTTTCCTGCCTACTGCGCATTTTTACATGACTTTAATCCCATAACAAATGAATGACATTTCACTTATTACTTACATTTTAATTGATGGCTCCCCATGGGGAGCTGCAGCTCAGCTTCAGTGAGAAACATTAAAACCCATTTAGATATGAGTCTAGAAACATACATGAGAGGTGGGAATGAAAAAGGGGCAGATTTGTGCAGAAATAAGAGAAATAATCACACAGACTCAGAATAAACTTGACCTGACATGGGAAGCGTTTGGTTTTTCATCCTCCTGAAAAGCAAAAGCTCTCCCTTCACACTCTGGGATGCCCACGTAGTGAGAGTGGTCGAGCCAACTGCGCAGAGTGGGTGTAGAGCAACGAGCAGAGAGAGGTTTTCGAGAGACAGGGAGACCGAAACAGTGAAAGTGAGGTGCAGCAGATTTGAACAGAGAGGCACGGCCGGATTGGGTGAGGCTGAAACGGGGAGCTGGAGCTGTAATCTGGGCTTTAAGGCTTCCATTGGTATTAAGGGAGGACACTTATTAGATTGGAGCGGTGAGCATTTTCTCCTCAGAGGGAGAGACTAATTGGATATGGCTAAATCAGAGAGCCTGACGTTGTCATGACACAGGACAGGATAGCGGAGGTGGATGATGCTCACGCGGGCTCGAAAGCAGTGGAAACAGCACTAATAGCAATTAATAGTGGCTGAGACAGAAATACACACTAACACACACGCAAGCACACATACAACAACACTCACATGTAGGCTGCTGTAGCACAAAAGTGCACGATGTTATCACGCTCACGTGCACAGGGGCGAATGCTTTCATGTCATCATACACACATTCTGCAGGGGGAGGAACAAGAGGAACGTGTTCAGGGATTAATGAGCGTCTCTGTCTGTTGGCATGTGTAACACCTCAGGAGAACGAATGCTTTCGCTGTAATTAGATTCCTCACCTGCATATCACACAAATCTCAAGCAAGGAGAGAGGCTCTGCCTGCAAATCAGTCCACTGTGAGGCGAGCGAGGGTGGGAGCGAAAGGGCAAAACAGAATGGATGCTGGGTGTCTGAATGCAGAAAGAAGCAATAAAAGATTAAAGAAAAATGGTTGAATAGAGGAGAAGTAAAGAAGCAAAAGGTTATTCAGCGTGGCAAGTGCTCAGAGACATCCCTTAGAGGCTTTGCACACTAGCACGATAAAACACAGTCCCGCTGAGGGGAAATTAGTCCTTTGAATTGATGTGATGTGATTTAACGTTCTGCAGTGTCACGCGGTCATGTTTCAGTCTTATATCACGCACAATGTGACTGGAGCTTTCCAGCAGCTCCCCGCATCTCTGCTCCCTTTAATTTTACATTGCGCACATGTTTCCTGTGTTTTTTGTTTTTTTTTTTCTTCTTCTTCTTTGCCTGCAGACCTGATAAATGCTGCATTCATTTCTGGATGGGAATGAAAGGGAATGATACATAAAAAGGGAAAAGCTTATTCATGACTATTTTTTTTTTAAATTTTCAATTGCCACATTTATATATAAAAAAAAGAAACCTAGGGGAAAAAAATTAATGAGTAAGCTGATGTTCCAGTTTCATTACTGATTTGTAAGAGCCATATATTTTTAGTATTAACAATAAATGCATTAATTAACTAATTATTTTTACTGCTTTACACATCCGGAAAGCTTTTAATGGGAACATCTGTTTATAGTAATACTACTGTGTTCAACATATTTGTGAGAAACGCACATATTTCACTACATGGTGTCTCTCTAGACCCTCTTTTTTTTCCTCTCACACACAACAACACACACACATGTTTCGATTGCTTGCATTACCACATAACTTGATATACTGCTAATGAACAAGATCAATGCTTATTTATGTGTTTACGTCTGTTGTTGTAGCCCATAAATTCACAATCTGTTCGGCTTCATTATTCAGTCCCATGTGTGTACAAGGCAGGATACACCCACGGCAAGCTAAACATCCCAGATCCAGCCCACAGTGTAGTAATGTACTCATTAATAGTTAATACACTCTTCAACAATGTGATGCTGTGATTGCCACTTTCGGGCGGTCGTTAAACCCCGGGAAGCCGAGGAACACACGTTGTAAAACCTATATGTTGTGAGCTGGGAGATAATAAACCCGACGTCATGCCGAGCATTTTAAATTAGAAAACAAACCCTGTGACCTGTGAAAGAACACCTGGAGTCTGGTCCATGGTGGTGTCTCTCTTCCCCAACAACAAGCAAGAATCCCAGTGCGAGATGTGATCTGAAATTTTGCATGGATGGATTGGCTGAACAGGTGCACTGGGCCCAAGCCCAAGGGCCAAATGGGTCAGGGGGCCTCTAGATCAGAGCCGTTGTTTGAAGTGGGAAGTCAAGTTGTGATGTGTTTTTGCTCTTGATATGACTGAATATCTGCCAAAGAAATTCATATTGCAGCTGCACAACATAGTGAGGCTACAGACTGAAAAAATAACATTAGTAAAGCAATTCAAAGCAGAGCGGAAGTGGAGTGGAATAACTGCATTCCCATGTGCCATAGTGTTTAGTGTATTATCATAGTGTCAGTGTTGATTGCTGGGGCAGGAAATTTTGGATAGGGGTCAGGCAGTCTTTCTCTCCAGTGTCTATTTCTGAAGATGCAACATGTCACTGAATCAAAGTGACCAAAAGGATGCACAAAATGAGTACACTACACTACAAATAGACTACAAACTTCATGAGCTTTTGTATCTATTTCAGTCTTGCTCCTTTGTACCTTGGCAGTCTTTTACATATCTGTGCCCAGGGGTCCGCCATTTTATAATCCATGGTTTCTCTAAAGGCTTCATCAAACCTGCTCCTGCTAATTCCCTTTGGCTTGCCAAACTGAAAAATATATTTAAAATGCTAAATCCAGGCCATCCATTCTGTGCAAAGTCTTGCAAAAAAACCCTGCAGGAATTTATTGTACAAGGCAGGATATGCCCATGACTCCCTAAACATACAGTTCCAGCCTGCAGTGTTGTCATGTTAATACTTAACAAAGTCTGCAACAATGTGATGCCATGATTAGAGCTTAATGTGTTATATCATATCATAAATAATATAAATATGATATTTCGTTGTATATTTGTATAGTTTGTCAACTGGCTCAGAAACAACTCTGCTACACCAGATTCTGTTTCTTATACACCACAGTGAACTTAGGCGTCCTCCTCTGCACCCAAATCCAGCTGTAGGCATGTGGAGCCAAGGTGGAAGTTTCACTTTAGTCCCTCACCCACTCACACTGCTGCAATGTGCTGACACAAAACAGCAAAGAAAGACGGTGAGAGGAAGAGGTCTGTCAGAAAAACCAGGGAGAAAGAAGAGATGAGGTAAGGAGGGGAAGAGAGGAAGACAGAGCAGTGCAACAAGAACAAGGAGGACAGAGGAAGGGGAATGAAGGAGAGATGCTACATGAAATCTTTAGATGGTGTTCGGAGAGAAGAGAGAAAAGAGGAGAAGAGATTAGGGAATAGCATGTTCCACCCCTCCCCAGTTACCACTGTCAGGGCTAATATCTCATTACTAGTCTTAGCTGGCGGCTCTCAGGCAGTCAGAGAGAGGTCAGGAAAGCTCCAGAGAGAGACAGACTAACACTGAGGCTCTGGCTGAGCTGAATAGCATAGAAGTCCAGAGACATGGAGAGACTCTGAGGCAAGGTCTCAGAAGTGGATCCACGAGGAGACGCTTTCATATAATTGTTTGAACTATATGTACTCTCCCATGACTAAAGCCCTTGATATGTTGCTTTAAAATGAGCGGAGAAGCTAAGATTTGTCAAAAATTTAGGCTTCTGATGCTCATTAGTGTCTCACTTTATGGGGAATGTTTGGTATTTCTTTTGCTTTGGCCGGAGAGGAGAGGAGATGGGAGGGGGTGCAAGTTGATGAGGGATGAGGATATGAAGTTTTAAATGAAGAATTACAGCACTGGCAACAGATCCAAGACCACAAGCAGAAGCCAGAACCAGAAAAATGAAAATAAAGGATCAGAGAGATGGCAGGAACTCACTCATTTGGATCAGGGCTATAATCGTCTTAAATGTATTATATAATTTTTTTTGTTGTGTATGTTTTATGCATATTTCACCCTAAGCTTTCATATTCCATAAAGAGGGCCATCATCACTGGTAATCACTCCCTCTGTCCTGCAGGGGGCAGATGAGTTTCACTCAGCAGAGCCAGCCCAGTCAGTGTTGGAGCCATCCAGGGTGAAATCCTCTGCTTTAGTTTTCAGTCCATCACTGGTGCAGAGAGGGTGAAAGAGGACAGATGTCTGAGGTTTCGCACTGCTGTATATGTGGCCGCAGCTCAGCATCACACACACTTCATGCATACCATAGTCAGCTATAAATAAAGCATGTGGTTTTGTGGGTAGTGCTGTTAGTGTGTGGACCTACAAGCCCCTGCGCAATATTATCAGCAGCAGATAGAAGCTCTTCTGTTAAGGTCTGAGCTTGTACATGATGCTTTAATTACAATAGACCAATAACATAGGAAGAGATCATGACATATTTCACTGTGCAAACCTCTAATTGATTTGGTTTACATAGTACGCTGTTACTGTATGTGATTGATGATCTGGTCAACATGAATAAATACTTTCCATCTTGGAGCTCCACTTGTCAATTGTGACCACAAGGCGGCAGACAAGTGTTAAAAGAAGCTCACAGCAAAAGAATTGTTACAGCTCAGTTCTCATGTGCTGTGTTATGTACCTGACTAATGAAACTCCAGTATATTTTGGTGTTTGGTTCAACTCCTGACTAAAATATCTGTGTCTCTGCTCTCTGCTATAGAAGCTCTACACTGCGTGTACACTGCAAAACCTTGCAAAAGAGTCTACAGCCATGTGGTTGTTCTGTGAGGATGTACAGGAGCTAAATACTTATATAAGAATTCTCACAATGACAATGTTAGCATGCTGATGTTTATAGTCTAGATATAATACATATCATATCCATGGTGATGTTGACAATATGGAAAGAGTGGAGGTGTAACAATTATTCTGTTCAGCCTAGTTTTCATTATTATCTGAGGAAACAACTACTAATTAGCTCAATATGTATTAAAATATAGTTTTAATTGTGTATGTTTTCTTCAAACTAAAATAAAGGAAAAGTCTCAAAAGCACATTCATTCAAATCAACAAATTTACAAGTTACAGATTGAAGCCAGAAGAACTTGTTTGTAAGTTCCAAATTAGGGTCTTAAAAAGAAAACTAGGAATGTTAAATCTTTAACTGGAATTTTTTTTGGTTTTGTCTCTGATCTAATCTCCAACTTACTGGTAAGAAACTGGCTGCTCAGCACTCAGAATTATGGAGATTTATCATTCAGATAAGATAAGATAAATCTTTATTGATCCCCCATAGGGGAAATTTGCATGTTGCAGCAGCACAAGCATATAAATAGATATAAAGTATAGTTTTTTTTTTAAAAATGTATATAGAAAATGGTATATACAACTAGTGCAAAGTGTTAAACAGTATATACAACTGGTACAAAGTGGAATCTACACGTGCTGCCTTGGTCATTTGGAGATGCGGTTCCTCTTCTGTACCTTTTTTTTTCTCTGGGATCGTGCTACCCTAAAATAAAACGACAGCTGAGAGAATGTGAGCCTGAAAGAAGCTGAAGGGGTTGTTGGGTGCGTCTGACCGGGGCTCCCTGTTTCTCTGCACCACTGGCTGCCTGCGTGTCTGTAGTCGGTCGCAGACGACGTGTTGGTGTTGGTGGCTACATACATGTGATTACTCTGACCGCCTTTGACAGCCACAAAGGAAAGGAAAGAGGAAAGAAAGATAGAGGGCTGGAGAAAAGGAAAGATAAAGAGAGGGCAATACACACAAGGAGATGAGATGTGGAGGTAGAAGGAGGGTGAGCTGTACGGACAGGTGTTAAAGAGCAGGTAAGCATGTGCCGAAATAGCTCAGTTGGGAGAGCGTTAGACTGAAGATCTAAAGGTCCCTGGTTCGATCCCGGGTTTCGGCAGTGACTGCGGATTCATTTTTAGGGGCAGTGGTGGCCAAGTAGTTTATGAAGCAAACTTGTCCCAGTCACCACCACCATGGGCCCTTGAGCAAGGCCCTTAACCCCTAACTGCTCCCCAGGCTCTGCACTGTGTATACCAGTGTATATAGTTATGGTTAACTGTGAGTAGGATGGGTGAAATGCAGAGAAGGAATTTCCCCAAGGGCATCAATAAAGTATAGATTAATATAAATGTGGATGACAAGCTGCAATTTCAGAAACAGAAGAGAAATACAATATGATGGAAAAGAGCAAGGTTGCAAATGCTTTAGGACAGATGCAGCCTTTAACATTAAGGCCTGATTCCACCTGAGAGTGGCACCATGAAATGTATCAGCACATCTTTGTGAAAGTTGCTGTGAGTTGTTTGTGAGCTGACTGCACCAGTAGCTGAGTTTGTAGGGACTTGGGAACTGGAGGGTAGCTGCTTGAAGTCCGGCACAGGCCACGGTTTGGAGTCTGCACTGGTCGCTGGAGAGATGCCAGTTCACCTCCTGGGCACTGCCGAGGCACCGTGCCCCTTCACTCCGACTTCTCTCCACAGTCAATGCTTGTCTAGAGGTCCTGTGTGTGCGTGTGTGCGTAATGCAAAATAACAACATGATGAAATAGATTAAAATGTTTTATTTGCAGGTTGCAAGTTCACCCAAGTTGAAGTTAACAGAAAAAACAGTCAGCCAATCCACTAATCGTAGCGATTCCGCTGGAATGAGCGGAATTCGCCACAAAATTTGACACTCGCATTTGAATTGCTGGCCTTCAAACTAAAGTTCCCAGAATAACCATATATAATATATACATTTCCATACAGTTTGCAGGCCTATGTGCCCATTTACGGGCTTCGTCTGGCTGTGCATAGTCGGCTTGAAATCCAGCTGTAAAGTTTATGTTTAGAATCCCCAAAATCGAGTCCAACACTTTTGGGGACTTGGGTTTTGTATAATTAGCGGGAATACAAAGCCAAGAGGAGAGGATGCAGAAAAACAGTGGAAAATGACTGTTTTGTTTGTTTTGTTTTCTTAAAGTAGATGGGGTGATAAGAAGATCAAAAAGGAAAAGGAAGGAGATTGTGCTAAAAGGCAGATTCCTTCTACCTGCCTTTTTTTTGGAAGCAGAATCTCCTGGTGCATAGCTGACTCTTATTCAATAGATGAGCAGGCTGTTGCAGTTACTGTGTTTGTGGTCATGCATAACAATCATTGTGGGGATCTTGGTTGAGGAAATTCCTCCAGAGCAGATTGAACCGAACAGAACAATCTGCTGTGCGCTCATATCGTCTGCCTTGATCGCTTGTTTGTGCTGTCTGTGAAAGCTGTCTGATGCAATGCACTTATGTGTGTGTGTGTGTGTATGTGTGTGAGATTCCTGACAGGGGTAGGTGGGTGCTGGTCGCATGCCCTGCAGGTCAGTTTGTTTGACTTGGCTCTATAGAAGAGCAGTGGGGCACCAAAGCAAATACACTAACACATAAAACGAAAAAGTTGGATGGAGCTCTTATGAGAAATAGAAGCAGATTATACTGAGCTATGCGGCAAGAGAAACATGTAGCCTATACACTCACACACCCACGCACTTACTCTCACACACTCACACACGTGCAGCATCCCCTGAATTAACCCCAATTAGGGACCCGTTGAAAACATACTTAAGTCATTTAGTCTGTGTTCAAGAATTTAACAGCTCACATGTCCAAGCCAAGGACGTTCTTCCTTCCACACAAACCAAGTCCAAGATGAAAACACAGAAAACTATGCATGAACTATGGTGATTATAATACCCTTTGATCCTTGCAACAAAAATCAGTTAGCAAGGGACCAGCAATCATGAAGTATTATAATACTTGACCTTATAAGCCATTATAAAATGCTCTATAATGTGTTATGCTCATTGTTAGAAAGCCTTATGATGATTTATGAGTGTTTATAATGATAGTTATACACGTTTATGAGCATATCATAAATATATGTATAATGCATTATCTATGTGGGAATTATCAGTGAGTTGCCAACAGTTCTAATGTATTATAATACCTGACCTTATAAGTGATGATAAAATGCTTTATAGTGTGTTATGATTATTGCTATAAAGCATTATGATCATTTATGAATGTTTATAACTATAGTTATACAGTGCTATAATGTCATTATAACGCAATATAAATACATTTATAATGCGTTATAGAGATAGGCGTCAAATAAAGTGTTACCGAAAGTTTTTTTATCTGCATGTGTGGCAGATGAATGTGGAACAATCCTTGTGAAATCCATCACTCAAGATTAAACCCGAAATTATACAGGACCCAACCTGATGCCATTCTCTTGTGCCGAGACAAACTATGTCCTAATTGGAATTATATGTGCTTATGTGATGTCTCTGTAATAACAAGTTGGCAGGAGCGAGAGATTACAGGAGACGGAGGGAAGGAGGTGAGACACAATGCAGTGTTTGTCTTCGACGGGGCTCAGCCGGCTCTCTCTCTTATCTGCACCACCATTCAGTTTGACAGTTTGGAGATTTGTAGTCGTTAATGTGAGGAGTAATTTAAACGGGATTACGCCTGGAACGAGGGGTGGAACAGAGCAGAGTTTGGCGAGGGGGATAGTGTGGATGACGAGAGAGTTTAAATATTATGAGTGGCTCCTCGTTTGAGAGCTGAAATCCACCGATTCAGCCAAAATTCCGCAATCCAAATATACGTCTGCTTAATCATGTAACACCAGGATTTACATTGCTAAAGCAGCTGCTGGGGTAGAAGATGTTCTTTAATGTTTAATGTCGAACTATTTGTTTAGATCTATGGAGCTTTGCTTGAGCTCAAAAACCAACTGTTATGCAACACTAATCCTGTAGTTTAAAGTTTTAAATGTCCTATTTGTCATCTGAGTTCATTTGTCATTTCAAATGATGCCTCGTGTTTCTCACATAATCATCTGTGTTACATCTTGCTAATCTTATCTTGTAAGACTTTACTTCTCCCGTCTTCTCCTTTCCTACCCTTATGTGTCTCCCCTCCATCATCTACACCTGCTCGTTACTCGCCAACCTGGTTTTGATTTGACCTGCCAGATCGTCTCTGTTCATCCTTGTGACGTCATCGCATTCAAGCAGTTTCTTAGTTTTAGTCTCTTACATGTTATTGACTTTACTGTTCTCTGCTTTTTGGATCTGGACCTACTTCCTGCCTGGATTTGTTTGCTTTGTTGAGACTGATCACCTGTGTATGGCTGCCTGCTTTCCCAGTGAAGACTTTGCTTTTGAACTCTACCGTCTTGTTTGTCGGTCTTTGCGTTTGAGCCCAGAATCGTCCCACGGTGCATTAATGCTTTGGCTTTCTTCCCTTCTACATCAAGGCTGCAAAGGTTCAAGTCAATGCCAAATGAAAATGTTTTATTCATGGGTTTTTTTCCTCCTCTGTATTTTATTTGTATCTTTAGCACAGAGCATGTTTTTTTTCCCCAACATTATTTTTATTGGGTTTTTAAATGCTTTTAATAATATATAAGTTGAAAGTATAAAGTATATGAAAAAAAAGGAAAAGAAAGCAAACAAACAAAACAAAAACAATCAAAACAACAAAGGTTTCTCTATTTTTTCAAGGGTTAGCCCAAATTATTTCACCATTGTGCATAGTTCAACAATGCAAACTCGAATATGCAATTCACACAGAATACAGAAATCAAATATCAAAAGAAAGCTTATTATTTTAGGACACTGCAGAGGATCACTGATAGCTACACCTCATCTGCCCCACTCCCGACACCCTTTAAATCCACAGTCTCCATATAGTCCATAAAAGGACCCCAAATGTTTTGAAATAGTGCTAGTTTCCCCTTTATAATGTAAGTAATCTTTTCCATAGGTAAAGCTGTGAACATTTCCTTAATCCAGTTAATACATTTTGGTTTACTGGTACTCTTCCATGAGAGTGACTCTTTTTGCAAGCAGTAAACATAAATCCAGGGCAGTGATTATTTTTTTAGACATATGACATCTATTGGGATATAAACCTAGAATAAACAGTTTAGGGTCAAGAGCTAATTTTATATCTAGTATAGTCTCTAAAGCTTGTTTAATCTCCCACCAGAACTGTTGGACTTTATTGCATTTCAGCACAGAGCATGTTAGGATGGAGGTGGGGCTGAGGGTTGGTGATGAAGTGATACATGATCACTGTTCACCACATAGCTACACTGTGTGTCCTGGACTTTGTTATTAGGTGATGAGGCCAGAGCGAAATAAGAGCTGACAGGGAAAAAATCTGCTGCCTTTTGTTTCAGCTGACTTCCCGAAAAAGATAATTAAATTCTTTTTCTCTGCATGTGAAATCGCACAGAAATAGTTTTCGGTAACAAATAGCAGACAGGAAGATGCATGTGTCCTGCAGGTTACCAGAGTTATGCAACTCCCATAAATCTACACGAAGCTTTGGTTTGCGTTCATATGGCAGAATTCACAGTTGCGGGATGACAGGAGCATCAGAGGCTGAAAGAAGGAGGACGGTCCTGAGTAATGTCTGTCCTTCATCCAGTCTGGCCGGATCTAACTCCCACATCCCGCAGACAGAGCAGTAGGGAAGCAGCTTGCATCACACCCTGTTTTTTATCTGACTCACTCACTCCATAATGTGCCTGCTGTTTTCAAATAGAATCTTAAAAAAAATAAAAGTGAATCACAGCAAAGACCATTAAGAAAATAAGAGACAGAAATAGCAGGAAAAAATATGTGGGCTTGTTGTTGGATTAGTGTTTGTCTGCGTTCTGTCCGCTGTGACCGACACAACCACAGAGCAGCCTGAGGTTCACCTGCTCTGCCACTGAGGGAAACACGAGCCAGCCAGGACAGGTTACAACATGTGTTTTTGCAGACATTATTCAGATAGTTTACACATTTGTGGCTGTGTCCTCGTTATGAAATTCATGCACTTTCCTTCACTTTTTTCACGCCTGTGTTAATCCCCTCTATTTTCTCCCGACAAAGCCTCATTCTTTCCTTCCAGTCCTCCTCCTCCCATCATGCATTTCTTCCACTGGCACGTCGCTATCATAATGTTCAGCCTTAATAGTCTCATCCAGTAATTTTCCTCCTCCCAGGTCGGATTGCGTCTATCTCTTCCTCCTACCTGCCTCACTTAAACTGGTCTTTTATCCTGCTCCTGTGTTGACCTTCTCTTCGGTTCAAGCCCAGATGTGCTGCACAGGTGTGCCCTGTTAGTCACAACCGTCACGCTCGGCTCCGCTGGCTGAATCAAATCCTGTTTTCTCACTTCCCCCTGTTTTCCATTTATCATTTATCTGAGCTCCTGGCACGCGCCACTGCTTACGAAAACATGGCTCTGGCCTGCTAACATTCGGAACATTTCTCAGGAGGTAGATATTTAGTTACACCGTGCAGACATGGGAAGGCGGAGTTGGTCAGAATAGAACATCAGAGGGAGTGAGAAAAGGACAAAGTGCTCAAGTAGCACAGAGGTAAAGAGAGTGGGACATGAGGAGAGTGAGAAAGAAGAAACATGGCTTGAAAGAGAGAGAGAGAACATTGGGAGGATAAGGGTGAAAAAAAAAATCAACCCTTTGACAATTTTTTTCCATGCCATCACCCTCTCCATCTTTTCTCGTTCACCCTCTCTTTGCCTCTTCTCCTGCCGGTCTCCAAGTTTAGATTCTACTTAACTGAAGTCACAAATCCCCTCTGCTGGAGTAAACATCTGTAAATTGTAGAAGAAGAAAAAAGCCCCTCTCATTCATCTTTCTTCCCCTCCTTTGTGTTGGTATCTGCCTGTGGAAATTGGACATTTAATATCTGCGTTAGAGAACCAAACCGCCGCTCAGTGGTTCCCCAGTTAACAGCCTAATATGACCACATCAGTGAATACGCCCGCGTCTCCAGCGCCAAAAACATCCAAGGCCTCGACAACATGTGCTTTCTCTCTCTCTCTGTCTCCATCTCTCTGAATCCTGCATCTCCCCCGGTCTTATCTGCCAGCTGGGTTTATCTCCATCTTTTTTGTCTGCGCTGATGTTTATCTGTCTGTCTGAGTCCTGCTGATTTCCTGCCATAGCTTGTCCTCCTATTCTGGTTTGTTTACTGTTGGTGAGGGTCTGCTTTCACACAGCTATTCACAGTGTGTTCTGGCTGGGCCAAATCTGATGTGCTGTTACGTAACTCTCACACACACCATCGGGATGTTGTTCCGTCTGACTTCTGCATTAACTTTAACGTAGGTGTACTGAAGAGCTGCCGAGTGCATAAGCTCTTTATTTAGTTTGGAGATGACTTGACTCAGAAATGTTCCCAAATATATGAGTTGTTAATAAATGCTAGAAAGTAAAGTTTATATATAGCAGCAGCGGTCTGACATGTTGTTTTATACTCATGGCCTATATGAGATCACAGCTTCCATCCATGAAAGTTAAAGGAATAGCTCCTTATACATGTTTTCACATGAGGGTCAGTCCATGCTGTGTCTTTATGGCGGGTGGTCCTTTCATATCAAGCCGCCAATGCTGGCAAACAGCAGCAAATATTACCATGTACCTGCTATGAAGCAGGTTTGGACGTCCCGTGCCAGCCTTCCCTCACCCACCTCTCCGTCTCTCTGTTTACCCCATGCTTGTTTGTCTCCGTTTCTCATCCTCACCCTCCTCCTGTCACCTCGTGCTTTTCTCGGTGAAGGCGTGGGAGTCGGGGGAGAGAGTGAGCTAATAGTGAGTCTGATTAAATGGTGGAAAAGAGGGCTGATAACATGAGAGGGGAGGAGTAGAGGGCGGAGGTGGGGAGGTGGGGGGGGAGTCAGTGGGTTAGAAATGAAGGGGTGGGGGGAAAAGAGGTAGGTATAAAAGCTTTGCTGTGAGGAATTAGGAAATATTCCTGGGGAGAAAATACACACAGAGAGATATTTCCAAGACTTCTCACTCCATAATTACCTTTCACGGTAAGTACATTTAGGCAAATCATCTTTCAAGACTAATAACAGGTGACAAGTAGAAGTAGTTTACATCTTTTAAACAGGTCAGACTCATGAAAACAAACTGCAAATTTAATGTATTAGCTGTCCTACAGATGCATTTTTCAAAATGTTTTAATACACAGCTGCAGCGTGCAATCCTCACAGTACAGTACTCCTACAGTACTACTCTGTTTGTGTGAAGAGTACTTAGTATGTAACCTCAGGTTGGCTCTGCACGCGTCCAGCATCGTGCCTGTGGCTTTTTCCAATGAAGTGGCCACATTCTGCCTGCAGGGAATATAAACCCACCAGGACCCCTACTAAGACTCAGACAGGCATAAAACTCAGTAGACACTGTTGTCAGCACCTCACACACACACACACACTCGTCTAGATGCCAGTCTTTGGAAGTTGCTTTTTGAACTTTGGGCCCGAGGCTTGCTGTTTCTGTGCCCAAGTGTGGGATCGACTGAAGCCAAGATATGCCTGAGGGGCTGATGTTACAACCGCGGTGTGTGCGTGTGTGTGTATGTGTGTGTCAGGTGCTGTTTATGTATAATGAAAGCTGCTATTGATAGTAAAAGGAGGGCTGCTGAAACAGAATTCCGTCCAAATGCCACAAACAGAAGTTGGGGCTGAAAGCTTATATGCAGAGTGTGTGTGTGTGTGTGTGTGTGTGTGTGCGTGCGTGCGTGCGTGCGTGCGTGCGTGCGTGCGTGCGTGCGTGCGTGCGTGCGTGCGTGTGTCAGGGTGTTATGGGCATCTGGCACAGCTGTTTGTACAGTTGTCACACACCTTACCGTGGGTCACTCATGCATGTAATTGAAAGCATATGTGTGTATGCATACAATGTGTGTGCAATTTGTGTGTGAGCAGGGCCATGTCGGATACCTGCCGCATTACAATAAACATATAATAAACACATTTCTCGCTGCATTTAACTCAAGTCTGTTTGGACTCTATTAGTTGGCAGTTTGACGGCTATTCCCAGCCACAGTTATTCTCTTCTGGTTTGCTCGTAAATGGTGTTCGTGGATTGGCTCCGACTTAGATCCAGTGCACTGAAAAGACCTTTGGATTCTTGTTATCTCAGTGAAGATCTTCAGTCTGGTCCGATGAATATATGCATATAACTTTACTTTGTGTTTGTCCCTGCAGCAACTTGCCAGCACGTACAGATCTGCTGGACAGCATGTATCAGTAGTTTATGTGACTGGCCTTCATATGCACAAAAACCACAGGAAACAGATTTAGAAAGTTCGCCACTTTCAGCAATCCATCCCTGCTTGTGGTTCTTTTCTGTTTACCCACAGTTTCAAAATTCCCCTCAGTCTCCTTCTGTTCTTCTCTCATTCTTCTCCTGCTTTTCCGAGCTGACTCTTACTTGGGTGCTGGCACGACTCACTGAAATACCTCTCTCCTCTTTTGCACACAGACAGATAAACCAGCATCCAGGATGAGGAGTCTTCTTCAGCTTCTGGCACTCTGTGCTGCGGCCTCTCTCTCTGTCTGCTACGGTACAGATCCTCCACGACGTCCTCGCGTTTCTATCCTTCAGCGGTCATTTATAACACACAATGTATCCAATTTACACAGTGATTTATGATTAACCCCATTCCATGTTTTTCCCATAGACTCTCATGAAAGCACAGAATCCATTGAAGGTGATTAAATGTTGTCTCTCGTTCAAGGAAAAACATGCATGCAGTTCTAACATATATGACTTCAGTCGTACTGTATTGTGTATTTAATCCTCATTTTACCCCCCCTGATCAAAATGAGGATTTTTTTGTCTAGTAAAGTTTTGTGGTTCCAGATTTGTTCGTGCCGCCGAACCAAGCCAACTCATTCATCACGCCACAGAGGGGCAACGTATACAGCCCACCCAGAGGGAACGGCTTCAACCATTACAACTTCATGAGGTAAAAGACACAACCGCAGACATGCACACGGAGCACATTCCTTTATCTGGCACATATGGAAAACCACACGTGCACAGAAACAGACAAGAGAATGCACATGATAGGAGATAATTAAGAAGAAACATGGACTGTTAAACATGTGCTTGAAACACTGGAACACACACACAGAGCCTGAAGCTGAAGACTCAAGCCATTGGTTGTTGTGTACCTGTTTCTGATTATTTCCTTTTCCTCGCCATTCTCTAACAACCTCTGTCTACGTTTCTGTACCTGCCACCCGCCCCCTCCCCTCGCTCTTGTCCAGGACGATAAAGTCTCCAGCCGAGAGGCGTGCAGAGACCTGCGAGGACTACTCACCCTGCCGCTTCTACGCCTATCGCCACGGCTTTCAGCAGGCCTACCAGAGATACTTTGGCTCCCGAACTCAACCTCAGAGACCAGTTGGGACCCGTCGATACTAAAGTGTCAATCTTTCTGTCGAAGGCAGAATGATCATTATCGTCTGGGAATGAGTGGATCCCTTCATTCCATATATCACGACTTTTATATAATTTACGTAGTTGTTTTTGTGGCCTCCTCAGGATGTGAAAGGGATCCTAGCAGACACACATTTTATAAACACAGAGGCATCCAGCGTGGCTCAGATGTTAGAGCAACCCATCATTATACACATGTAGAAATTCGTTGCCAATCTCTAGTGTAATCTCAGGATAACAGTTATCAACTATTATCACACCCTCCCAGCATTGATGTATGAGCTTTCTGTGCTTGAGTGAAGTCTTTCGCTCACTATCCACTAACCATTTCTTACATTATCCACCATTTTATCCAGGCCAGCACTGCTGTCAGTGATTATTTCCATTGCTTTAATTTGAAAAATAAAATTCCCTTTATTGGGTTTTGTCCTAATCCTGTTTATGCCATTTGTTTGCCACATGTGTGCATGAGAACATGTGGTATTCAGCTCCAGTGCTACATGTGTTTTAAGGGCTAGGGCCAAGAATAGTGTTGAAGGGGAACACAAGTTAAACAGATACAACAGATATCCTCATTTGTTTATGGAGATTTATAGAAATGCTTGTGAGAGCAGCGGGGGAAATATAAGAAAAGATTTCAGTTGTGATGTTAGATGTTAAATTTAACTTGATTTGATTGTTATGCCGCCAGCATAAGCATCATTTTACTGCTGTGGCAGGTTGAGAGGTTTTCATTTTTTCTGCTTTATCTGCCAATAATCAGTAGTGGAATGTATATTCTCAAGCACTATACTTTTGCACAGGTTTTTACTACTTTACTGGAGTATTTCCATTTTATGCATCTTTATAGTTTATACCCAAACCTCTGAGCAGCTCACAGGTCATATTTACAAACTTTTCAGTGAGAGCATTCAGTATTTCCATGACAAAACCTGTCACCTTGTTGTCAACTCACAGGGTTACCGTGGAGACGATGTTGAACAAATCAACTAATGACATTGTGTCATATTAGTACTTTTAGTCAAGTACAAGATTCTATTAACATTAGCCAGTTTAGTCCAGTGGGTCCCAACCTATAGGGGATTGGCCCCATGTAAAGGGTTACAAGATAAATCTGAGGATTAAAGTTAAAGAAAAAATGCTCAGCTATTTGTATTCATTTGTATTCATTATTAGGCTTTGCATTTATAGTTATTTAAATGAAACTGTCTGAGTGTCCTGATAAGCCTCTTATGTATTTTGTATGTAAAATCTTAACATACACAATTTAATTTGACTATAAGATAAGTATCTACTGACTTTATTTGTCAAATAAATGTAGTAGAGTAAAAGGTACGACAGTTGAAAGTAGCATGAAAGTACCCCAACTTTGCAGTGAAGTATACTACTGAAGTAAATGTATTCAGTCACTATCCACCTGTGGTCTGTCGAGGGCCCGAGCAAGGACTCATGTTACTGGAAGCACACAGGCACTGCTGATTTCAATATGTAGTCAAGATGCTGTTTCTTGTCGTCTCAGGAGGAATCTGAGCGATGCACAACACATATTGGTGTTGTCGCTGCTGCAGACAGTCACACAAACAAAGATGGGTCAGCACACACTAGATGTCAGCATGGCACAGTCCGAGGAAGACTTTCACATCGGATGCTTGTTTTTCTATGCAGCCACCAGGCCGCAAATGTGCACAATTAAAGTCTTCCTGAGGTTGAATCCTTGAAGTCTGTCCCTGAAATGAGACAAGTAACCAGCTGTGACCCAGACAGTGAAATTACACCCCGTGTAATACTGTCAGGACCAGTCAGAAAATATATATCAAGTCAAAAAAAAAAAAAAAGGAACAAGACAAGGAGACATTTCCTTATCATAAATCTAAAAGGTTCAAAGGATGGGTTTTTTCTTTGCTGTATGTAGCAGCTGCAGCGCATCAGCTACTGCAATTCAGTATCAGCCCGACAGACTTTACTAAACCAATAAAATACAAAAGGATTAGATGTACTTAAAGATTATAAAAACATCCTACTAGTGGAGAGTTTTAATTAAAATAAACTGGCGCCCTCCTCTTTGTTGTAGCAACTTTCCACCACTTTATTGGGAAACCACCCTCTTCTATAGGTAAAAATATCTTCCCACATTTTAAATTACCCTTCTGCAAATCTTCAAACGCACTGGGGGTTTTGATTCTAAATGTTGCTTCCTTTATGTAGGAAATCACAGCCGTTTGCAATAAAAGAGTGAGAGCCCTTGGATTAAAATCATGTCACATAATGTGGGATGGTGGTTTTTCTCCATTTGAGTTTGTGTTACACATTTTCATTTGCTGCATGCACTTAGTGACCCACATGTTAAAATGTGTGGGCGCACTGTAAAACTGTGACATCTTCAGGCTGCCAGCTGGCATTGCAATCATTAAACCTTTTATTATTATCATCACTAAATATAATTGACAAGTAGTCAGGTGGCTTTAATCTGCAGCTAAATCCCATCGTTCTATGTCTTTCTTTTTTTAGTATTCAAGCATGCAAATAAGAATCTTTACACACACACAAACTCAGGATATAAAAGTTAAAACTGAGAAGCAATGATTAACACAGAGAGTCTGGTTTTTCAGCAGCAGCTAAAATGACCCAAACAAAGTGTAAAACATTTTTCACTGAAACACACATCCAGTGGCTGATATTTGTGGCTGTGAGTCGTCCACAGTTGTTTTCTCCTCATCACTGATGCTTTAAAAGAAATAGCCTCTGTTTGGACTCCACATTCTGTATGTGTGTTTACTTGTTTTGATATGTGTCCAGTGACTGCAGACATACATGTAACATTTTTTGTGCATGTGATTTTGGTGGAGGTGTGTATCTCTGCATCTGTGTGGGTGTGTGATACATGATTCCCCAGCCAATCACATACCCATGTCATAGTGAGGGCCACATCTATAAAGCCAGCGTGTATTTATGTATATATGTATAAGAGAAAGAAAGAGAGAGGAGAGACAGACCAGTCCCACTTGTTGCCTGATTCTGCAGACGGTGAAGAAAAGAAGCTGAAAGATGAAGACCTTGGCTATCCTGGTTCTCTGCTCCCTGGCAGTCATTTGCCTGACTTCAGGTAGGAGACACACTACAGTTTATATTAGAAAAGTTCTTACTTAAGACTACTGTATATTATTGCATGTTTTCAAGTGTATGTTGTTCTCTAAAAAAAAAAAAAGTTTAAAAAAAGCTATTACTACTACTTATGATCTGTCCTTATTTTGTTCTGACTTAAATAAAGTCACTGGGCTGCATTAAAATGAATCACTAGAAAAAGTGATGCTGCATTGTTTTATCTTCATCATTCATATTTTTGCCTCATGTTTGCAGATGCCTCCACTGGCTCCCAGCCTGCCAGTGACAACCCTGCTGAGGAGGGTAAGATCATGATTTTTAACTGCATCATCGATGTTATTAATATGTCACATTTTTGACTTGATGATTCCCCCAAAAACTTGATTTAACACAGAACATTTCTTGATTTCTGCTGTGTTGCAAAATCTTCCACATGCATGTGATGATGGTAGACTGACATCGTACTGTTTGTATTTATCCAATAAGGCAAAGTTGTTTTTAACGTGCATGATGTGCAGGTCTGTTTGTGGAGAAGGATGAGGCCTCCACTGTGGTTAGACAGAAGAGAGCTGCCGGACAATTGTCCCTGCTACAGCTGGAGAGGTATTTCACACCTCCTTTGCTTTCACATCACCGATAAGAAGCAGTAGGCAAGCGTACTCACTGAAACCAACAGCAATTGGTTCATATCTGACAAAGTCTACTGATGTCATAAGAGTGTTTGTAGCTGATCTCTTTAGTCCAATATCAGATTATACATGAGTTAAAGCCTGTGGAATATCATGGATAACATCTCCTCTTTCTGCTCAGCCTGAGAGAAGTGTGTGAGGCCAACCTGGGTTGTGAGGACATGATGGACACGCACGGAATCATCGCCGCCTACACCGCCTACTATGGACCAGTCCCCTACTAGAAGTCAGTCAGTGTGCCAGTATGTAACAGTTGTTACGCACAAAACGCCTGAGATGTGGAGCAGCAGGAATGTATGAATTTTATTTTTCCGCCCTGCTCAGGCCCACAAATTTGTCTTTGTAATTCTATAATTTCACTTAACCATTAGAGTAGTGTGGTCAAATTAAATAAATATAAATATAACTCTTCTCTGTGTGTGCTCTTTTATAAGGCCTCATCTTGGATTCTGGAAAAACCAACATAATGCTCACTCTCTTACTTACTGCTTTGACAAGTTGTGGCCACTAGATGTCCCTGTTGTGACATCTAGTGAAGTGAGAGGTCCCACAGAGGACTCAAGACATTAGTCTAGTGACTCTCTAGACACCATAATTCATACAATGCAGATCTTATACATTTTCAAGTAATTTATCCTGCTCATCTGGAAACAATTCTGAGATAAAAATCAATTGATTAGAAGATATGTTTTCCTTCTCAATGATCAATTGTGCTTACAGCAAGGCCCAAAAGAGACCCAGAGAATCTTCAACAAAGTCACCTAAGAAGTCAAAAACACAAGTCAAAAAAGGCTAAATTAACACTATAGTATTTGAACACTGAAATATTTTGAGTTCTGGTGGAAAAAATGGAGATTTGTTCACACACTTCACTATATTTGTAAAATCTCAAAGACATAGCAATCTCTTCAGATTTGAAAAGTCATTCCAAAGTCCATGCTATTATTTTCTTCTGAAACCCAACCACATAATCTCAAGTCTGCACTTTTGAATTAAATTAAATTAAATTGAATTGCCATATATAGTGTATGTATGACTTCAAGTGTTTTCAACACACCTGACAACTTTGTTCACTTAATCACTACTGGATTGTGGTGCTCATTCTTTTGGCTGGTGTGAATTGTTTTACTTTCACCACAGGATGGTTCCAAATGAAAGAAGGACATACAGGTAACTACTTGAGGTGGTCCAGGTGATTCATTACAATACAACAAAAGTACAACAACTAATAATAATAAAGGAGACAAGCTCCAACAATACACTTTTGACCTTTTTAAAAAAAAAAAAAAAGTTTTTTTGTTTTTTTTTTTGCCTTACACTGCTTCTTGAAATGGGAGTGTCTGTTTTGTTATAGTAAGGCTCAATGTCTCATCAAGGCATCTCCGCCTCAGTGTTTACAGAGCTCAAGTCAGACAAGTCAAAGTCAAGTATGTAGTCAGACAAGTCTATCATGTCCTCTGTAATGGATGAAACCACCAACTTTGTTGTCCCTTATTTCACTCTCCTTATCTTTGTGTCTCTTAACTGGTGCAAAACAAAAATAAATTAAATGGTGACTTAATATCAATATCAGTGAGAAAAAAAATCAGAGATAAGACTCACAGAGCAAGACCAATATAAAACACCAAACAAATTATTGAGACAAAAAGAAGAACAAATAATAAAAATGTACATGTTTACATAGAAGTAAATGCATGAGATGAAAGGGTTATTGGTTATTGGTTATTGGTTATTGTTATTAAAAGTCCATATTAAACCTTAGTAAAACAGTGAATTGTAGTTTGTGTCAGACTATATTTCTTGAACAGCAGCAACATCATGGTGCAACATTGTGAACCTTCTGTTCCCCTTGGAGTTCCCCGTGCATTTTGCCCGTAGATGTTTACAACATATTGTTCAACAATAGCCTGTCGACCAAGAAGTGCTGTTGACATAATGTGTGTGTCTGGCTGGTTTACATAGTTGGTGCCTGTTTACTGCAGGAATGATTTGCAGATTAACCAAAGAGCCAATGTCTAGTGTGATTGTAGATTCTCTGTCATGTTACAGTATAATTTCTTATTCGATCAAAATAAACTAAATGAATTTGAAGAGTTATTCCTAAACGAGTGTGATGTTCCAAAGGTCAGTGTTGATAGGACCACCTTTAAATCAGCCCCTTCACTTCCTGTCTCCCTCCCAAGTAGGTAACATTTAGTCAAGTAATCTACAATTTTATGGTACTTGTACTTCAGTATTTGCACTTTCTGATACCCCATATTTCTACTCAGAGGGAAATATTGTACTGTTCATTAACACTTCACAGATAATTTTAAGTTAACTGTTCAAGGCTGAAAAAGGTCAAACTTTCCATTATTGGACAAAAATGCCAAACATTTCAGAAAAGTCCAGAAACTGAAATCTTTGTTTTCTCTTCGAGATGACCCCTCATATTTATCTGGTGGCCCTTTGGAGGGGCCTGACCCCTCAGGGTGGAACCACTAACTGACTGTGTATAAAGTAGTTCAAACTGGCACCACCTGATAGAGTGCCAACAGGAAAATGCTGCTTTAACACTGATGCATCAAGATTAACATTTGACTACAGAGAATCAGAATCAGACACAGGAGACATTTTACTGCACAAGCAGTACTTTTACTCCATAAAGCCAACATTACTGCTGTACCTTTACTTAAGAAAGATTTTGAATGCAGAACTTTTAGCTGTAATAGAGTATTGTTACATTGCTGTATTGTTACTTTTACTTAAGGAAAGCATCTGAATACATCGCTCTGTCCAAGGAGGATAAACTCTCTTTCATTGGCCTTTTTGTCCTTCCAACATCCATCGACACCCTGTGAGATCATCCTAGTGTTGTTGTAAGTTATGTTGCAGCACCACCCATCTGAGGGCTGGGTGCTCATTACGTAGAGCAGTATGTTAGTGTTATGTTATTACATTACTGGATCATGCATTAAGATGAACTTCATCATTTTAATGTTAATTGAGTTGTAGCTACTGTTTTAGATGTTGTTGGGTGTTGTTGTATTTAAAAGCTGCTCATATGCTTTGTCTGTAAATTTCCATTTCTAAAAATGAAACGAGTAACTGTATCCACACCTCCCCCTGTTAGTGCTTCTGAACTTGTTTGTCTTCATTCTCAAACAAAAAATTCCCACTGCTTTGTCATCAGGCGTATATAAAGCTCCACTCAGCCCGCCGCAGACAGATGACAGATATTAGGCTACCATGATGGACCTGTTTGATAAAGAGAACCGTGAGCGTATCCAAGCGGTGGAGAACTCATTTGGTGCAGCAGGGAGGCCCCTATCCAAACCAGGTCGGGTCCTGATGGGAGAGGGTCGTCTGATAAAACAGGGTCGTCGGAAGCCCCAACCTAAGGTCTTCTTCCTCTTCAACGATGTGATGGTGTATGGAAGCATCATTCTGAACGGCCGCTGGCACAAGAACCAGAAAATTATTCCTCTAGGTGAGCAATCCATCTGCTTCTCCTGTGGCTGACCACAACACTTGATCCAGTCAGAGAGAAAGCAGGATCGAACTGTAGCAATTATGATTTAATACAGCTACTAATCCAATACTAAAAAAAGAAAATAGAAAAAAATGTTTGAAAACATTCTCAGAAAACTGAAGCTGCCTTCAACTGAACAAATAGTTCTATTTGTAGTTTATCTTGAAAAAATGGTCAGGTACTTTTCTTTGCTGTAGTTTGTTAAATGTATTTTTTGTATGTATTTTAATGTTTTAAATATGACAGAATAAAATGCCATTCACCTTCATTGCATTGATGCTTGCAATTTTCAAAGGCATATATATATATATATATATAT